>JAUMHD010027769.1:0-113264 GCA_032359135.1 Ulvella scutata
TCACCCTCATCGTTGCAGCGGCTTCCTTCTCCGATCCCGGCGCGTTTCCGCTTCCCTAAACCCGACATAACTAAACACGATACATGTATCTAGCTTTGTGTCTGTCGGGAATGCGTTGCGAAAGGCCCGCAGTGGTCTACTGAACAAGCGACAGTCGTAGGTAACAACAAGCGATGACAACGTACGATACCGACATCAAGACAAGTAATTACAACCAGGCAAGTATGGTTTAACGCAAGTGTGGTTAGGGCTGCAAATTAATAGTGAACGCCCGTTTAAGCCCTATTTAACACCAGTTACATTCTTTCAAATTAACGCGTTAATCGGGTTTTCCAGGAATAATCGTCTTTGGTTAAATTGTAAAAAGTTTCAATTAAGCTGTAAATTTTATGTAATAATAATTTTGTAACCAGCAACAGCAAGGCACGAAGCGGTGGCCACGGCGGCTGCAGCCCAGTGACACAACACTCGTTCCTGAGTGAGACAAGCAGGACACAGTTCAGAGCCGGGGAGCGGATCCAGAAAGCCCAAAAGCAAATCAAACTAGGTAAGATGACTCGTGTGCTGCAGCAGTCAACTCTTGCTCGTGTACCTTCTTTTATCTTTTCGAACTTCAACAACACCCACAGGTGTCGTTCATGCAACAGGCATGAGACACTGCCTAGGTATGTGGAACAATTGCAGGTACTCAGGCATCCGATTGGATACCTGCAATTGGATACCTGCTTGCTGAAGGTGTTGTGCAATTTGTGGGAAAAGAGGTTTGAGACTCCGGCCTCTACCATCAGTGCTTAGGGCGAGTGCTCGAATATTTCCTTGAACAGTACCTAACATGAATGGTTTAATCCCAATAACTTATGATTCTTAAGTAAATCAGTGCGTTAAACCACACTTGCCTGGGTGTAATTACTTGCAATAATGTCGGTGTTAATTGCCTAAACTTTGGAGTTTTCGATTAAGTTGTAGAATTATAAATTAGAGGATGTTAAATTCACGCGTTAATCGGCCACTTGGGTACTTTAATTTGCAGCCCTAAGTGTGGTTTAACGCACTGCTTTACTTAAGAATCATAAGTTATTTGGAATTACACCATTGATTTTAGGCACTGTTCAAGGAAATATTCGAGCACTCGCCCTAAGCACTGATGGTAGAGGCCGAAGTCTCAAACCTCTTTTCCCACAAATTGCACAACACCTTCAGCAAGCAGGTATCCAATTGCAGGTATCCAATCGGATGCCTGAGTACCTGCAATTGTTCCACATACCTAGGCAGTGTCTCATGCCTGTTGCATGAACGACACCTGTGGGTGTTGTTGAAGTTCGAAAAGATAAAAGAAGGTACACGAGCAAGAGTTGACTGCTGCAGCACATGGCTATTTGGGTTCATGCCTATTTACTACCTTTCCGGTTTGGAAGAACTGCACCACATGAGTCAACTTACCTACTTTTTTTGCTTTTGGGCTTTCTGGATCCGCTCCCCGGCCGTACGCTGTGTCCTGCTTGGCTCACTCAGGAAAGAGTGTTGTGTCACTGGGCTGCGTCCGCAGTAGCCACCGCTTCGTGCCTTACTGTTGCTGGTTACATACCTATTATTACATATGAATTACAGCTTAATTGAAACTCCTTACAATTTCACCAAAGACGATTAATCCTGGAAACCCCGATAAAAGTATTAATTTAAAAGAATGTAACTGGTGTTTAATAGGGCTTAAACAGGCGTTAAGTACTAATTTGCAGCCCTAGGTGTTGCGGTGTAGCAGCATAGGGGGAGTGGGGGGGGGGGGGCTTAGGCGCCGCAGGTGAAGGCATTCCCTCGGCGTCAGCCAAGGGAATCGGCTGGCCCGGTAGGAGGGCCTTGCCCGCCACACATCATCATGCTGTGCGCACACCCATTCTGACACACTGCCTCTTGTCTTGGCGTCACATTGCTCAGTCAGATTGACGAAGCTTTCCAACTATAGTTGGAATGCTTCGTAATCATACTAGCTAGTATGATACACCGATAGTTGTTCGGTTTACAAGCCCGAAGAATGCTAGGCCCAGGAGCATCTGTGACAAGGCAAGCATGCAGCGAGGACCCAGCCAGCAAACGCACCGCACGACAACTCGGAACACAAAACAGACCAGCCACAGCAACCTGGTCGCAGAACATCCAGAGCCGAAGTACCTGTACACATGCAGCACAGGTTCGCAAGTAGTGTCTCTGAAAAACGGGACGCCAGCAGCGGCCCGCAAGCACCTCGCTGGGGGTGTTTCGCGCAGAGTGCTCCCCCAGTGGGCGGGCGGAAGCAGAGAGTGGGCGGCGAAAGTTGGAGGCGCAGAGGGAGGGAGGTGGAGAGACGGGAGCCGCAGCACCCAATGGCAGCGCAATGCCGAGGGCTGAGGGGGAGGGCTGGGGGCGGGTCCGACTGCATCGGCAGACATGGCAGCCCAGTAGGGGCAGTGACGGGCGCCCGTGTTCAACACGTAGCGGTGGCTTCGGCTGTGGTAACAGGCAGGCCCAGGCACAGGTTGATATCTGGCATGCGGGCATGCACTCCAGTGGTGTCCATGTATACAATGTCATGGTCGCTGCGGCAGGTGGCGGTGGGAAGCCCCTGCACCACCTGGTCACTGCAACAGAGTTTGTCCACTGCAGCGGTGGAGATGGCGCACTCTGTAGATCTACGGTTTGCCACCAAGAAAGTGGGGGTTTTCCTGTGAACCGTAAATTCCCCACCTGATTTGGCACTTTGACCCGGGAAATCGGAAACAAAGTGAATCAGACCCCCTGCGGTCACAGAAGTGTTGAAAGGTGCCACCTTCCTGAGTGGACGCTGATTAGACATACAGGGCAAGTGTCCCACCCCCTGCGCCAAACAATAGCGCCCTGCACCCACGCGCCAACGTTCGTCAGGTGTAGGTTTGGTCACCCTAGAGATTACGTGCTCGTTCCACAGGGCCTGCCATGCGCAGTTGTTTCTGGGGTTTTCTCCCATCATAGATCACAACACAGCTTCAGAGATACCACCATGCGGGCACAGTTGCACATGTGGCTTGATGTGTTTTTGGAATCTAAACGGGCTGCAACACCGACACAGGAGATGATGCAATCATGTGGACTCGTGACGTCGACAAACTGCGAAATGCAGACCACACATCATGGATCGGTAGCATAGCAGCAAAACTAAACGTCCGGAGAATAGCGCCAAGGATGAGGTGCTCGTGACAAGCTCCAGCTGCTCAGGGCATCGTGAGTCACTACGAATATTCCATCACATGTACTAGTTAGTACATGCGTTATTAACAACGTCCGCACACCGCGGCGTTTCGCACATCTATCACCTACGCAACTTGAATAATCACCGATAATATCATTGAGATAACCAATTTCTGGCCATTCAAGCATCGCGCAGCATGGCGAGTCTGAAGATGTGGGCACGAACAGATTTTGCGTCGACCCCTACAGGCACGTGAGTATATGTTGCGTAAAAACTGTGCACGCTTCACCACATGCACAGTTTTTGCGCACTAGATCTAGCTAGAGTGCCGGAGCGGCACAGTATGCAATGGAAGATAGGCTGAGAGATTCCAAGCTCCTGATTTCGCAGTAGCCCCTCAACTACAGAACAGCTGTGGCCCTAGTTGTTTGACCAAGTTTGCACGACCTAGCTACCAAGTACGTTCCGGATGCACGTGGGAGACTTCTTCCGAGCTCGCCTCGTGGTCCTCGCATGGCTCATGCATTTTGCGCACATCATGTCTGAGAATTGAGGCGACGAGTGCGGGGTTGTAAGTCCATCGATCCAACAGAGTCGGTTTCGGCAGCTAACGCGCCGCAAATCACTGCGTCGCCTGAAGCTTGCAGCACATGCCCATGCCAATGACACTCGTATACTCCATTCACAACGGCGACGTGTATGTTGTGCGTGCTCATGCAGTCACGAAGCTGCTTTCACGACATACTTCTTTGAACATATTCACAAGACAAACCAATGTTGATCCACCACACCTAGTGCTAATCTGACAGTTATAACACGAATGTATTGTGTAAACGTAGGTCGTGCGTGCTTCTTTTTGTCTGAGAAGGGATTCGTGAGATAGCCAGCTCGAAGATGTTGCCTCTCGAAGACATGTCAGGTCTGCAGTCTCAGCTGCTTGCCTCGGAAGACACAAAGGATGCTGCAGTTCGTATCCACGGAGCCGCTGTCAGGGCGAACAAGCTGTGCCTTGACCGTACGTTGTGCAAGGTGCTGTGTGCTGCTCTTATCTTGTCTGAGCTGCAGCGCGATGCAGCGCTTGTTAGAACACCTTAGGGCTCATTCGTCTGCTCTGGGCTTTTGATCAGTGACGCAGATGCTCGTCGCTTTTTAAGACCGTGGTCTGCCCATATAAGCTTGGGAAGTTGGTGGTCACTTGCGGATTTCGCACTGTTCCCAGAAGATGCACCGCTGCACTCAGGAGCGCTATTGGCGTCATATAATATAGCTGTGTGCAGTGCACAAGGTGTTCTGTGTTTGTGTCCGTGGTGACACAAGCACCCGGGCCTGCCAACTCAAGAAAGGTCAATCCATGTGCACATCGCGTTATTCCAACGCATAACAGCCACGTATATGTTCTACACGTCCTTGACTTATTAAACGCATGATTCTTTGTTCGACGGGTGCATAGGCATGTTCGCTTGGCAGATATCTCCATGGGGATGCCAGACTGCTTTTGGTAGCCTGCAGATGGCATGCCTGACTGTCCCGTACGAGTAGGCTCTTTGGCTGCTGGCATGTGGTTTGGCGTGTCATGTGTGACTAGTAAGTGTAGAACTGACGGGCTCAGATGTAAACGCCCTTCGGCAAATATTGACGTTGGACAGCGCTGTGCTGAGCGCACGCGGACGCCTTCCTTCCGAAATCACCTCGCTTACATGCTGTGCCAATGGTTATGTTGGTACCTGCCGCATGCACTCACTGTCTGGTCCCCAGCAAGGAAGAGGCTAGCTACAAATTGTTCACATCACAGCTTCCAAACATACGGTACATGTGCCACGCGCCGTCACGCCCCTTTCGATACATCAAATCTGTTAATGTCTCGTCCGTCTTGCCTTCAGAAAGCGGAGACCTTGTGTGCACATTCTATTCAGACGGCAAGTTTGAAAGCTGCGAATTTCCGGATGAGATAACCACAACTATAATCAATTTGAGCTAAGCACAACTATAAATTTGAGTAAGTGTGCGGGGCAGGGATTAAGGACAACTATAAATTTTGAGTAAGTGTGCGGGGAAGAGTAAGTGTGCGGGGACATGCCGTACCGTACGATTGCCCTGTATCCCGGGACAAGAAAGGACTCACGCTGAGCAGCAGCACTGGTTGCGGACGACCATTGCGGACGACCAAAAAGCAATGTTTCAAGCAACGAGTTCAGAGATAGATGTCTGCGGTTCGCCCAACCTTAAGGTCCCACAAAATCCGACACGTTGCAGGCCTGCAACGTGGAGCATGCAGGATACAATTCTCATTCTCACCAAGGTTCGCTCATCAGCGCCGCATCCTGGTGCCCCAGTTCCATAAACCGCATTGCATGTGCAGGTAAGGTTGGAAGGGAAGAACCCATACGTGCTGCTTGCGGTGTTGACTGTCACACGAGACCACAGCAGGCAGCAGCGTGTGAGCAGAGGCCGCCGCGCGATGCCCCGCCACCTCAACCCCCAAATCACCACCGCCTCTTCGTTCCTGAAGATGCACCTGCCTGGCTATGTAGTCCAAGCTCTTCAGACGCTTCCCCCTGCAGAAGCTGCGCCTTCTGCTGAGCTCGACGAGGCCACGGAGGGCGACAGCCTGGATCACTCCCCGCTGCTCACCGCGCTGGTTCAAGCGGATGGTGCGCTGCGTGCGCTGACACAAAGCCCCCAACCCACGTCACGGGACACATCGCAACAGAACTCTCAGAACATACAACGTCGCCCAGCAGCCAGAGGGACAGGGTCCCAGCACAACGCAGCAGCAGAGGAGCGCAGCGGCCTTCCCTCGCCGCTTGGCGCCACCAGCAAGCCAACCACCACACCACCAGCGAGCAAGCTGCTGGCTGCGGTTGCAGAAGCCTCAGCACGCGACCCCTGCAGCTCAGTGTTTGGGGACACTTCAGGGTCGGTGATTCTTGTGGATGTGAAGCGGCAGCGAGATCACACCGTGAGCTGGGGCGCCACGCACTCGGCTCTGGTCACCAACACCATGGGGCATGTGCTGGAGGTGCAGTCGCGGCAGGAGCACTGCATTCATGGCGCGACTGTGCGAGCGGCGACCTACAGCCGCATGCATGGCGCCCACAACATTGTGCTCGGCACCTCCGGCTTGTGGTGCGCGGCCTCAGCTGTATTCCCGGCGTTGATAGTTGCTGGTTGATCAACTAGTATTGTTGGTGGGGGGTGTATTTTATAGCATGCATGGGTGTGAGCACCTGCAGTCTCTGCGGGGTGGGGAGGGTGCTTTCGCAGCAGCATGGGCGTGCGCGGGGGAGGGGAAGCCTTCAGAACCCTCGCATGCATGTGCTTCACAATACTATCGTGCTTCGCCGTCCTTAGTGAAGAGGGAAACAAAAACACTGTTGTCGCTCTGCTGCGTCTCGAAGAGTTCGCTGCGGTATGTCGGCATGTAGAGTAGTTGACCTCTGCATTCACAGCCAAAATGTTCTGCCTGGGGACGGTGTTCTTTTTCCACCCTAGACATCTCATCCCCCGCGGAAGGATGCGTTCTTGTTCTTGTAAGTCTGAGCTCAAAGTGTCGCTATAGGGTACAAATGTTCAATCCTTAACACGCACACCTCCTGTAACTGTACGCGATGGAAGTGCACGCACAGCGTAAATGTTGACGAGTACTGGAGTGTGCAGGAGGTACACACACCCAAGCATGGCGGGCCTGCATGCGGCGGCGCACTGCGGCGCAGACACGCAGCTCTCCACTAGCGAGCACCAGCACGACCCCGCCTCTGCAATCGTACGGGCTGCGCTGCGCAGGGTTGTCGCACGCTGTGCGGCGGCCCCCGCAGCGCGCACCGCGGTCCTCAACACCCTCGCGCAGCTCGACCGGCTGGCCCCCGGCAGCAAGCGTGAGGCGTACCGCGACCGGCTGGTGCCTCGGCGGCGGGGGGATGTGCACCCTGACCTCACCGCAGCCGTGGCTTCGATAACCCTGCCATGTAGCTCCAACTTGTTGGGGTTGGACAGCGCCATGAGCGGCGGGATCCTGCCCCCCGGCTACCCGAGCCCCCTCGCCCCCCAGGCCAGGTGGAGTATGGGTGTGCGCGACTGCGGCGGGGGGTCCCCAGGTGTTGCCGGCAGCAGCCTCGCACAGATCGAGCACATGCGCACCTGCGGCATGTGCGCCTTCGTGGGTCGCCACTTCCATGGCGCGGGCATGCTGCTGACCCCCTGTGACTCGGCGTCCGCAGACCACACATCAGGGAGCATGGAGAGCTCGGGGGAAGACTTGACAGGGCTTGGCATGGAGGGGGGTGAGCTGGCAGGAGGCCAGGATGAGTTCCTGTCGGCTGCCGATGGCCCCGCACCTCCAGATGCGGAGGATGGCAGCTGCAGAGCTTTGGAAGCTTCCACTTTAGAAGCTTCTGAGATGAGCCAGAAGACGCCGGTACTTGCCGCGGCTCGTTTCAGCAGGACAGCGTTCTGTGTTCCGGAAGATTCCGCGGTGTCGCACTCATGCAGCGTGGTGGACTCGGGACCCTGCGACGAGGAGAGCCTCACGTCGTCGAATGGAAAAGTGGCTACAGGGTCTTCGGGTGGCACACACCGGGTACCGGGCAAGACCCTCACTGTGATGCGGGGCATGATGCGAGGGGCCAGGAGCCGGGACTGGAGCTCACATACATCTCTGCATGCATGCAGTCAGTCGATCAGCTGCGCGAGCCGCTCCAGCGCTATGGCGTCTTCTTTTGGAAGCTTCCAGAAGATGCAGGCTGACAGATCAGAAGCGCAGCGGCGGTGGGCGCTTCTGGCGCGTCATGCGTGGCTACTGGTGCTACAGCAGGAGATCCGCAGGAAGATGTGGTCGTCCGCGGTGCACGCCGCTCAGGTGGCGCTGCTGGACACAGAAACAGACGCACGCAGTGTGATGGACACCACCAGCAGTGGCGCAGGCTCCAACGTGGCTGCCAGTAGCGGGGTCGGCACCCCCACCCCTGAGCCAGGCACACCACAGCAGCGTGACGCAGAAGACATTGAAGCGCACTCAAAGAGGATGCTGCAGCGGGTGGCTTCAGGGGTTGCGCAGACGCACCTGCTGGGCGTGAGCTGCGATCTGGGCACCCCTGGTGCTGTGCGGGGTGGCAGGAGGGTGCTGCCGGGCGCGGTTGAGGTGGGTAGGCCGCCTGTGGCCGCGTTTGGTTGCCGCAAGCTCAGGGTGGACAGCACAGGGTTTGCAGGGATGGCGGGCGCCGCGAGCATGCTGGATGATGAGTGCAGTGCGGCGCTCGGCAACGCCTCCATGATGGGTGGGGCGAGCATCCTGGAGTGAGGAGGACAACTTCACGATTATGTGTGCGCATTGCATGGAGGTAGGTCTTGCGTGTGTGCTGGCGCAGCATAAGGGCGCAAGGAGTGCGATGTGCGCGCGCTTCTGCGCTTCTGTGTGGCTTTTTGGGGGACGCGGTAGACTGTGTTTAGATTGGGCTTGTGCGCGAAGTGGTGCATGCGCGAGTCAGCGCTGGTGGGAGCGTTGTGAGGGTGCACGGAGTGCGCTCTCTGGGAAGGTTCTGGGGCTTCAGGGTCAGGTGCCGGTGAATAAGTACCGTGCAGTAGGTAGTAGATAACGCGATTGTGGTGGACTGGGTGGGGGGGGTTGACGCCCGCACTCTCTTTTTGCGGGGTTTCAGTTTCAGAACCTGCCGCATGCTATTTCAGATGCATGCGTACATGACTTGTGACATGTGAGATGAGCTGTGCCCAGCTGATGCAAAGAGAGCGAGTTGGCGACAACAAGCTTTTTCTGCAAGTGGTTTAGGTGGGAGTGCGGGCAGTGGTTGGCATCACCAAGACTGGGTGTAGGCAAGCATACAGCCAGTTCCGTTAGTTTGATGCACGTGCATTGGATATGTGGGCTTGAGTCTCTCTCTTAAGCTGATGTGTTGGCTTGAGTCTCTCTCTTAAGCTAACACGTTGATACATAGGACATTCGGTGGCCATGTGCCACAGTGCATCTCTGGTAGAGCGGCAGTAGATCAAATTGCTAACATTAGATCAAATTGATAAGGGGGCGTAGTCCTGGTTCACAGCATGACATAAGTGCTCTGGTATCTCTGCTCTGACCAGGCAACTCTGTGGGTCCCGGTGTCTAGAGCACCAACGTCACGTATTCACACATCATCTGGAAGGTGATGGCTTGTAGTGTCGGGGAGTACAATAAGCATACAGTCATTCGTAGTAGGGAATGGCTGTCTGAGTGTAGGTTTGTGATTGTAACCTGAGAGATTCTGCCACCTCGGGTACCTAAGTTCTGAAATTGTGGACGGCTGCACTGACCCCCGCATCTTGCTGTTTGATGCGGTTGGCTGCATACTGTGATATGTGATTCCCCTTCCGCCCGAGTGTTTATTGGCTTGGCACGCTGCTCTGCCCACGGTCCCCTGGTTTCAGCAACCACGGGCCACTGCAATACACCTTCAATGATTGGGATATGTGACGGAACAGAAATTCATGGTACAGCAGACGATCCAGGCAAGCAAGATGGCCCTACATTATTCCTCTTACATCAGAAGGAAGTGATTACATCCTACTCGGTATCCTTGATGCATGAAATCTAGAGCTCCCTACTGGCTTCCTGCAACGTTCCACATCGATTGCCGTACATATCTGTGTGCGGACATGACAGGTGAGCCACGGGCATGAATACTCAAGCAAATCAGCAAGTTGGGATCCGCATCCACACACAGAAGTATGACTGCCCATTCAGGGCATCACAAACACACACTTTTCACTTCAACCTTGAGCTACCACCATTAACAGACAAAAGCCAACCTGCCGGAAAGCTGTGCTGCATGTGGTTCCAAAGAACCATAACAGACCAGAAACTGGTCTGCGCGCAGCCAATACTTCGCTGACAAGCGCACGTCACCCTCTACCATCACGAGGCAGCGCAGCTGGGCTCCACGGGCAGCCTCCAGTGCAGGCGAGGCTTGGCTCATTGCACAGCTGCTGTGGAGTCCATGCATGCGCCTGCCATGCAGGCGGGGTGCAACTTTGAGGAGTGTTGTCAGGTTAGTCATTCAAAGAACAAACACAAAATAAGTCACTGCATGGGCCGTCCCGAGAATCAGCGAGCTGCAGAGTGTGCACTCCATCACAGCAGGTGGTTGATGCAGCGGACTTGGTGGCCCATGCTGCTCTGGAAAACTGGAGATTCTGTCTGGACGGCCCAGCAAAAGTGAAAGCTATCACACATCCAGCCTCTGCATGTTCTGAGAAGCCACACATGCATACATGCAAGCTGCAGCATGTGGTCGAGTCACTCACGTCAGAAGCAGTAGACAGTCTGCATGCGATCAGCAGACTGGCTGAAGTCTGCTAGCAGCCAGTCGTAATGTGCAGAGCACATGCAGTGCATGCATCAGGCTGCTCTTCTGCAGTGGCAAAGTGCCACTGATGCGCGTAGACACTTCTGAGAAGGTTCCGCGCACAGCAGTGCCCTACAAGGAAACTGTCTGGCACCGCCACTTTGATGCATGAGCACCATGCGTGCAGAGCGGGGCACTGCAGTGTCGAGGCACTATTGCACGGAGCTGCAGGTGTGACAGTTGGGCTGACAGCTGTGCTGTGCAGGGAACGCAGCCCGCGCGCAGCATGGCGGTGGTGGTTGGTGAAGCAACAGTAGAGGACCACAGCAAGCAGGCAAGCAAGCAGGCGAGCAAGCGAGCTGCTGCGGCCTCGTCGTACGCAGTCGGCTGCTGGTAGCAGGTACCAGAAGCAGGTTGGTTGGTAGGTTGTCAAGCAGCATGAGCCCTGGTGTAGGGCACATGAGTGTTGAAGCTGGGGTTCGTAATGTCTCTGGTCTTGTCATCGCGTTCACGGTGTGAACACACACGTCTGTGTCTGCAGCCTTGTGCAGTACCAGTGCATCTGCAGGCAGCTGCTGCTACTGCAGGAGCAGTAGCAGTGACTGTGGGGTGTTGATGGGCTACCCAACAACAAGGGCACCAGATGCAGCCAGCACATGCACCAATGTGTGTGGCTGCAAACCGCAGGCAGGCCCCCTCCTTTCCAGGGGGCCCCCTGCGCTTATGATGAGCTGCAAGCGCTGCTGACTGATGCATTTGGCACTACAATGTGATCCAGAAGATGCGCTTGGCTGGTGGGCCTGCTGGCCTGCAGCGCCTGCACATGGCAGTGCTGTCAGAGCAGTGCAGGACGCGAGCTCTGTCTTTTTCCCTCCTATGAATTTTCCTTTTTCGGCCGGCTTCGGCCGGAAACCTGCCAAAAATACCGCACAGCACAGCAGCACTTCACAGATGAGGCGGAAAGCAGATGTTTCTGTTATAAGCAAGCTGAAGTGCTCATTTGATGAGACGTGGTCAAGGATTATTGTGTTCGTTCATTCGATACCACTAAAGTGGGGTGCTGTAACTCTGCAAGTACAAGCGACAGATGCACCGAGTAGAATGGAAAACTCAGAAGTGATACTAAATGATGAAAGTTTGTTTACAATCTTGTACATCATTTGCACGGCATGTCACAGAATTCTACTAACATGAACATAGAAACCTAGCTGAAGCCAGCAGAACCAGCGCCACTATATGAGCACTCTGCTGGCAGTACTCAGTACTCAGCATGATAGCACAAGGACGAAAAGACATGAAACATATGCAGCAAGAAAATGAGTGAGAGCGTACCCGCAATCTAGTGTATCTGCAGTGCCTGCAACGTCACCACAACTCCACTAGTTTGTACAGGTTTCTTCTAATTTAACTTCAGGCCTCCACAGAGGCCTCTGTGGAGGCTGATTGGCAGCTGCACGCCCTGTGCTGCTCTTGCACCAACTAGATCCAGCGTGAGCGGACCTGTGCTCGACAGGCCCACTGGGATTGTTCTGTGTGACATCCAAAGAAGGTGTCCAAGAAATCCTGAGGATCTCAGTGTAAGGGGGCCTATGTGAAGAGCATTGGAGCGGACCATGCTGGCTCTCATGTCTAGTCAGTGGCCATGGGGGCGCCAGCTGCCCCTCAGCCACCCGAGCATGCAGCTCCCTCCGGACAAAGGGCACCACTGCTGGGTGGCATTAAACAATGTCGGTTTGTAAGTAAACTGACCTGGTGGCAGAAGATGTAGATCAGCGCGGTAAGAGCCAAGGCTGTCCAGGCGATCCTTGCCAACGCCGACCATCCTGATCTTCGCCACACGCTCTCGTCCAAATAACAAGTTGCCTCAGCCAGTGCCCCCTCTATACAAAACAGCTATGCCTACTAACATGACAAGTTCTACACACACTGCCTACTCTATACTATCTGCACATACGGCCGCCCAGGTGCCTGAGGATGCACATTCTGGGCGTGCATGCATGTGAACCCTCCAGGAAACTCTGGAGGGCTCACTTCAGCTAAAACACAAGCTACGCAAGGAGCACTGGCTGAGAGGGTCGTACCGTCTGGGCTGAGAGGGGCCCAAGACAGAGGATCACAAATGCCGTCGTCACAATGAAGGTCATCTAGAGTGGACGTCATGTCAAGTTGTTGTCAAGTTGGTCGAGCACACGGCTAAGCAGGAATATGATCAGCTTTGGCAAAACGATGGCTGCCCAGGTCAGTGCTCATGAGCATTGAATCAACGCTCATCAGCCAAGTGGGCAGCGTCCTGAGTGGAGTTGTGCGGCCTCACTGCATGCATGCTTCAGCACCATGCTTGCTGGTGAGCCACCCTTCTCGTCCTGAATCCTGTCTGTCTGAAGAAGCATCCAAGACTCTACAAAGACTCAGAATAAACCTACAGCCCTCGAGATGGAAGGCTACATTCTAGTCACACCCCAGCACACGAAGGCACGCACACAGAGGTGGTCTCGAGGACAACAAGACAGGCTACAGAGAAGTGAGAAGCACCAGCTAGCAGTTGCTACCAAGCTAGCAGCAAGGAGGCTGCAAGAAAGGGTCAAGATTGTTGATATGTCAACACATGTCCGGGCAAAAGCAGGGTGTAAGGGTGGGTCACCATACAGTCAGAAACATAACAGAGTCACGTCCTAATTCACTAATTCAAAAGGCAGGGTCAACACTCCTCACAAAGAAACGCAAAAAAGTAGACACGCAGAGGGCTGCATTTCTGCTTCATTCTACTAAAACATACATAAGACTTGCAAACAATAACAGGTAGAGGACGGTTGTTGCAATATCCACAACGGCGAAGCAGATTTCATAGCAGTGCAAGAAGTGCACATCAAGAAGACAAAAGTTCGGTCGTTGGCGCAACTTTCAGGGCACCCAGGCAGCTCCTTGCAGTGGCCCGCAGCTTCCACAGCACACCACAGCATGCCCATGCAGAATCCTCTGCTGAATGAGAGCTCATGCACAGAGAGTGTGAGAGAGACCAAGAGGCTGTGGAGAATCCCAGAATCTCCCTTTGGGGCGATGTGTTGTGGATGCTTTCGCAAGGGCGCTCGGGAAGGGGCATGGAAGCAAGCAAGCATGCCAGCCCCCACACCACATGATGGTGCAAAAGAAGCTGCCTGGGGGGCCCTGAGCAGGCAGGCCTGGAAGGCCCATGCCAGCCCACAGAGTTAAACCCCAGAGCGTCATAGCGGTGCTCTGGGGTGTCAGGTCAACCTGTGGGCCGTATCAACTGGTGTCAGTCGTTGTGTGCGCGTCGGCAGGGGCGAAGCTGAGTGCGTGGCCGCCACCCACTTGCGGCATAGTAGGGCAGTGTTGGAACCCAGTGTCTCACTGACTGGGGTTTCATGAAGAAGTGGCGGGCACGCAGACAGACACAGCTCTCTGCAAATCAAATACGTCATCGCAAGGCTTCATGTCATGGAAGAGGCGCTTAAGGGCCCAGTGGTGTCGGTGCTCGAGTGTAACAATAGGAGGCATCTGCACCAACGGGAGCGGTTCCCCTTGACGTGCTCCAAATGCGGAAAGGCTCATGCGTACTGTCGTCCAAGTGACAAAGTTGTTGCTTCCTGGTGTCAGTGTGCGTGAGTTGTCAATCGGGGCGTCTCCGCATCTGCTGGAGCCCAGCAGCGTCTTCCATTCAATGAAGCGTCATGTCATGGCGTAGTAGCGGCAGCAATCGAACAGTTCATGCCGCGACGCAGCAGCGCGAGTGCTCTCAGTGACACAGAGGCAGTGCATCGATCAGTTCTTCCGGGTTCAGGGTGTCAGGGTCTGTTGTCGGTCTGGTAGTCGAGGTATGACTGTCAGTAAGGATGTGCTCAGAAGTTACTGAATTCAATCCATGGAGATGGAAAAGGGAATTGGTGCTGAACATGAAACGTTGAACTCGGAAAGACCTTCAATCTGCACAACCCCGTGGCTGGCCTACTGCTTCGGGGAAGACATGACCCCCGGAGGCACAAACATCAGCTGTGACCACTTCCCAGTCATGTCACGGTCCATTGATGTCAAGACATCTTCAAAACACGCGACCTCCACCTGCACATGAGACCCAGATTGTTTCTAGGACAGAGTGCACAGCAAGGGGTGTGGGTATGGCCTGACAAGGCCCCTGCCTCAAGCACAGGTCCATGCAGGCCTGGAGAAGAAGGCCATGCTCAGCAAATCCAGGCGTGAACACATCAATCCTGAATGCTTGGCTCACTGATCGATGGTGGACCAAACACGATCAGAGGCAGCTAAAAGTGCATGCTGAGATAGGTTCATTGCGGTTGGGGGGGGGGGGATTGCTAAAGAACGGCGCACCTGGGGCATGGGTGCTTTGTTAATCTGCTTGACCATGTCGAGCGCCTGAGCCTCACGATCTTGCGCAGCCTCTGCCTTGCTCCTGGCACTCTGCCTACCCTTGTCATCTGATGCCAGAGCGTACTGCAAACGACCAGGAAAAGTTGTGGCACGTCAGCAATACGGAGGACGGCTCCTCGCTACTTGAACAGGGTCATTGAGAGGTATTTCAGACGGCTTGCCAAAGTTCTACTTGCAGGATCCAGCAAGAGTCTACTCACCTACTGGAGGCAGTTGCAGACTCGCATACTTGGCTTGATCATACCACCTTGGTGGTTACAAGCTGACATGCTGGCGCAACAGGCAGCAGAGGATCGTGCACGATGGCAAGGGGATGCCTGACTGCATCTTGCTGACAGGGAAAATGCACAACGCACACTAGGGCAAACGGACAAGCTCTGGAACCTTGTGTGCCTTCTGTTACATTTACGATAAGAGGATGCCATACGACGCGGAATCCGCGCGGCTTGACCGTACCTCTTTCGTTGCAGCCTTGAACTCAGCCTTGTGCTTGGCTGCCTCAGCAGTGTACTCAGCAGCTTGGGTATGTCTCCGAGTGAGGTGGGCGTCCTTCAGAGCGACATCAAGATCATCCTTCGAGAAGAACACTGGTGTATACTTCTGCACATCATCAGTTGTTGCCCATCACCTGTCTGCTGCTTCAGTTGCCACTCTAAGAAGGGATCACGCCATTGCAGATCAGCAGACACTGAAAGCCATAAGAAGCACATTGTTACCTCGTTTTCGATCTTAACACTCAAGTCCTCTGCTTGAAAGACTGGAACCCCCCGCAAGGAAGTTATCGACTGCCCAGCATCCGAGTACAGGCTCAATGCAGCTTTCACCTGCCGCTTGTCAGGCATTAGTCTGAAACCGACATCTGATGTCTCTATGGGCCGCTTTGTTAGATAGTCATACACCAAGTCTGCTGTCATGGTCCGCACTCTGGCATCCCTTGCAAGTTTTCCATTCTCACCTCGAATCTGTAACGCACAAACTCCAATGATCCTGGTCATTGACTTGAAACGTTTATGCAAGCTGATCTGTAAAGAGCACCAGAACCTGGTATAAACCAGGGGAACCAGGAAAGAGCCACAGACTGCCGGACTGACACATCTGATTGCTGCACATGGAAGCGCACCCGATCTATGAGCGCCTTTGCATCGTCCCTGTTGAAAAAGAAGATGACCATCTTGGCCTGATCTTCAGGCTTCTGCATGATAAATTAGTTGTAGATCCCTAACACACCGACAAGCCCTGCAGGAATGAAAAGCCGTTCGTACCTCACTTGACACAACAACGAGCTCATGCTGGCTGTTGGTTACTGTATACAAGGGTACCGATGACAGCTTCTTCGCAATGTCGGCCTTGCTCATCGCCACATCACCAATCACTGGGCCCCTCTGACCTGCTCTCATGGACAAAACAGCAGACTGAAGCCCCTGCAACACAGTCAGAGATACCGTCAGCAACTTTACTGCTGCGAGATTAGTCGTGTGTAAGCTGCAAAGTGTTTCGAGAACATGGAAGGTCGCGATGACAGTGCGATCAAACACGAATCAGCAACCTTGCAGAAAAGATATGTATACCATCCTATTAACTATTGATCGCCCCGGTGCACGCGACTTGCTAGTGTTCAGTCAAGAGGAACGCACCGCAGCTGTCGGTGGCGTGATTTTAGCCAAAGCTCCCTGGACTTGATGGTTCAACGGAACCATCAAGTTGTTATTCAAGTTCCCCGTAAGCTTTGCTAGTGGCTCCACTACCTTGGCTGCTTTGTTTTTCAGCTGCTGAACATGACCACCGATGTGGTTTAGCAGGTCCCGCTGCGCGCCCTGAACAGCTCCGCATAGCTGGTGAATGGGAAGAGGCAAGACTTCAGCCATGGTAGGTTTAAATTGACGAAGTTAAGCAAGCTCCATAAGAGTACTGCTTCAGTTTTGTGTTTGGTGGGCAACTGACAATCACCACTGCTACCCGCCAAGTCGCAAGTCTAGTTTGCCAGCATTCAGGAATCGGCAATATGTTGTCTTAGCATGAGCAGTGCAGTGCCGTGCACTGGACCACGCACAACATGTGACCAAGTCCCATGCATGCAACTCGAAATTCCAGCCTATCATACGTTGCAATCACAAAACGTCGCCTACATCTAACACCCTGGTACACTGTAAAATAACCTAGTACAGTTCTCGAGGTACATCCCGACCGTTTAGCTCTAGTATCCATAAGTGTGGGATGGACAGACCTATCGATGGAGATACCTGGTCTGTTTTGTCAGACAGGTTGCCAGTCACAAAATAATCCCGCTGATACTAAAATTTGGCGTTCTTGTGCTGGCAAGGATATTTTGTTGCGTGGGAAAAGAGTGTGGAACTGTGACCAGCCGGAGCAGCTTACCGGTACACAACATGCACCACAACAGCTGTCAGTATCTTTCTGGAACACCCAATTGTATCCAAGATCAGGTTAGACGTTGAGGGTTCTGAAATAGTGAAATTGATGTTTTGCTGCGTGTTCAGGAGCCCTTTCGGCCTGCCATATCGCACCGGCATCCCACCAAGTCCTTCAAGGGATGTGGTGAACACTACGAAGTGGCTGAACACCACTATGATAACGTATCAAACTAGGTACTAGGATAACTGTGTATACATGTCAGGGAATCTGGTATGCTCCTTCACGCAAGGCATGGAATATGCAACAACAGAATGTTTGGCAAGTGTGGTTGACCACCTCCGCGGCGTTTGCACTTCTCATGAATGCTTCAGCTCTCTCCAGCATGTATGTACTTCTAGAGTCTACATAACAAGTAGCTCTATCATAGGCTCTCCAAAACCAGCCACAGACTAATCCCATAAGGTAATTACGCAGATTGGGGCCAGGTCTCCCAGTTTTTATCCCGAAGCAGCTTGCGGCAGGCTAAAACATGTTACAGATTGACTGTGATCCAGCTGATGTTGTTGTTGGTATGCCGGTTTTTGTTTCCAGGACTTACGGAGTGTGGCAGATGAACGGTGTCAGCTCGGTAGCTGAACGACCACAGCAACTAATGATGACAACGTTAATAATTCTGGGCAGGACACAATTTGGTTGTGCTGCCATGAATGTACCACTCGTCCGCAACCGCGTTTTTGGCACACGATGATGTGCCACTGCATGCGCAGGCCATCGGTAGTTCTTACGGTAAACAGCGATACGTGAAAATTCAAAATGTAGTTTATTTTTACGTTGCCCTGAACCATGATGTCCCTTCGCAGCATGCGAAGCGTAGTCCATTCTGCTCCCTCCAATACATAGTAGATGCGTCTGTGTCCATCATATATCACAAACCAATAAGTATCCGATGACGAAGGGTAATGTTTTGAGGCAGCGTTGAGCCTCCATTCCAGGGATACCGATGATGAGAGTGGTTAAAGCCCAAACAACTATACTCCGTGGTCCTACCAAACCCACTTTAACCCCATGGATACGCACGCAGAGCAGCGTTGCTTGTTACAACAAAAGTTTAGGACTGCATTGTTGTGCTGCTACGGATGATGGACGCGTGCAGAAGGGCGTGCCGCGTGCTGTATGCCCTGACGCACAACGAAAGGGACTATGCGAGCATGCCAGCCTTGTGAGACGGAACGGTACGATGGCCCTGCAAGCAAGTTCAGGATGTATTATGTTTTGAGACGGCTGGACGAGCATTTTGCTGTCAGCGCCGTTGAAACTGACTGTACTGAGTTTGAGTGTTTGAAATTGATCAGAGAGATAGCGCTCAAGATAACATTGTGGTTCCAACCAGGAGGCACCTTGCGCACCGCTGTCTCTCATGGCATCTGTATGCTTTCATGTCCTTTGTACGGCTAGTTCATGCTACACATGCACGGGTATTCCACTCTTCATGATGTGACATGCAGTTGAGAGTGGGGAAACTCTCGAATTTGAAGAAACTGTGATTATTATGGGAGACTGTAGAAGGGGATCCAGTATAATATCCGCAGGGAATGTGATCGTGTTAGGCAGGTACGATGGATCTGCATCATCTTCTGCCTGCTTGCCGTGCGTGTTCGTGCCACATGCCACAAGGTTCACATGTCACTACCTGATGGTTCATCGACATTCCTTCATTTCCACAAGCCATCATAGGGTTGAGGTGTGCCATCTGACAGCTGACACACAGAGACCAGGCCATGCACAGTCTACAACACGTGAGAGCAGCAACAGATCCTTGCAAGAGTAAACTACACTCTGGTCACAAGGTTCGGTGTACGCAGACTGCTTGGAAGGGTCACAGCAGGTGCTAATGATGACAGGGAAGCTGTAGTAGTTGCAGGGGAAATGCAACCCCACTCAGTACGAATTGCAGATGTCACGTTGAAGCCATCCTACTGGCAACGAACCGGATATGCTTTCGGACAAATTGCGTATGTGAACCACCTGCGCCCACCATCAGGGGAAGATCACATGGCTGCAGGTGGAGAAAGCCACGCTGCTATCGTCCAGGTCAGCAGTCTTCAGCCCTGGATACTGTTTCCCAGACATCGTACCTGCGTCAGAGTGCAGCCGTCGCCTTGATTTCTTGGGTCAATTCGAGCCCATCTTGTTATTTGACAGTAGTTTATGGTACCAGACCTTTCTGTACCTGCTGCTACCTACCTAGCCCTGCCTGGGTTTGGCATGGTCCCCGATTAGCTTGTTTTCGTGTTGCTGGTGTCAGGCATGACCTCTTGCCTGCTCGCCGTGCTTGCTGAGGATCAAGAAGCCATGAGAACCGTGCCTGCCTTGTAGGAACTGGACAAACTGCTACCAGCGCGACACAGCCAAGATGATGCAGCTCCAGCCGCCTCAGCACAGCGCTCTCAGCAGCAAGAGGGGGAGGAAGAGCCAAGGATCAAGATCTCTCCTCTTGCGCGGCCATACATCTCGTTTGGACCAGACATCCGACAGCATCCTTGTGCCATGAACACGAGAACAGAACAGATGTATGCTCACAGCTTTGCATTCCCACCTTGCGTGCACACACACGCTCCATGCTTTGAATATGCACACCAGTGCCTTTCTTCCTGAGGATTTCTGTAATCTGTATCACACCTGCTTCTTTGTGCCTGAAGAAGCTCTAGATACGTGCCCAAATGGCTCTTGTGAAGGATGGTGCCTAGTCCGATCTACTCCGATCTGCCTGGTGTCATTACCTCAGGTGCCCTCAGTTCATAGCATGTGTCAAATGGGGTATGATCCAAGGTGCTATCCATTGCATCTAATCTCAAGGACAGTGCTTGTGCATGCCACACATTGACGGGAGGATGTGGTGCAGGCCCGCTGCTGCCAAGTCTGCGATAGTCACTGGCTGCTACGCTTCCGTGCTTGGATTCGCACTGATGATCGCACCAGTGACGCTGTTCTCACTGCTATTCAACCCGGACACAGTGTCACGGGGCTTTGTGCGTTTGGGAGGGGCGCTTCTGGCGCTTTTCGGGTTGTACTATATTGGAGCCACCCTCGGAAACTTCCGAGGAGGTGGCGTAGCAGGGTTCTATGCGGCGACAGTTGCAGGCAGGCTCATGCTGGCTGTTGTGTGCATCTGGCTGTTCGTAGCTGGAGAGGTTGGTGCTGGTATCATGTTCTTTGCAGGGATGAATGGCATTGGTGCATTGTCTATGGCACGGGCGCTTGGGAAGGACAATGAGCCCACAAGCATGACTTCATACATTTAGCTGTTCTTGCCAGGTGCATCTTGGAACAAGCTGGCCTGGGAGTGAAATTCTTGCATCATGTGCTGCATTGCGTTTGTGGTTGCCCTGAGCCACCAGAGCTGCTTCATGTTGCAGCCAGGTGATCCATGTTACTGCCAGGTGCACCTGCAGGTGTTTCCTATGGGATCTCTTAGAGTGCGTAAGGAGGTGTGTATTTGCAAGAGTGTGCAATATGGAATGCGTAATCAGCTTGTCCCTAAATTAGTATAACTGCTAGTCCAGCATGGTACATTCACAGCGACAGGGAGCGGCTCACAATCACGAAAGGTGCACCACCATAGAGCATCTGAAAACAGGCACCAATGTCAGCAGCGCAACCAGCAACCATGGAACGCACGCCACAAGGCAGACAACACACCAAGGCAAGAAAAGCAGACACCCTGCCACAGAGAGAGCGCCAAATCCTGCACACAAGCACCACATGCCAGCAGCAGAACGGTCCGGCCCTGCCGGCCGGGCACCACCATGGGTGGCACCCGCCAGGAGACAAAACAAAAGGTCAACACCCGGGCGGCCACGGGCTGGCTGCAGGAGGGGAAAGGGACGTGGAGCCAGGAGGGGGGCGGGAGGCACGGAGGAGGAGGAGGGGGGGGGGCTTCAACATGCAGCATCCAGGGGGCAGGAAAGGGGGGCGCCAGGTGATGGAGGGGGTGGGCCGTTAGCGCCGGCGGGGGGCGGGAGGCCGAGGAGGTGCGCGGGGTAGGGGAGGGGCACATAGCTACTAGTACAGCATGTGCTTTCCTGCACCTTGGCGTGATCCTGGAAGGGAAATTTTGGTTGGACCACAGCATTGCGTGATTTCTGATTCGTACGCGTAGTACGTGCCATTCAGGAACCCAGAATCTGCTGCTCACGGCTGCTGAAACTACTTTGCCGCTGTTAGGTGGGATGCAAATGATATGGCAAAATGGCAACAATGTGAACTTGAGTAGGGCTGGCTATTTAGGTTCATGTCTATTCATCACCTTTCATCACTTTTCCGGCTTGTAAAATTACTTGTGTAGGGCACTTGCAGAACAGGCCCGAGTTCATGCATGAGTTGTATTCCCAAGAGACACACTACTCAAGGGAGCACAGGTAGTCCGGAACCATGACGCAGCCAGGAGCAGCTTCTGCGTCAGCGCCTCCAGATAATCAGGTTTTGGCTGTGGCGTCGGAGTGGGGCTGGTCTGTTCGCGATTAGCAAAGAAACTGTTGCTGTGTAAATCGCCGTTGCTGACGATCTAATCCCTGGTGACGCATGTTTCTTGCCTTACAACTCTGTTCGTCACATGCTACAGCCTTTTGTCCCTCTGGTCGCCCCCTTGTGGTTCGCTTAAATCGTTCCGTGCCCCACATCTTTGCGGGTGCTGAGGCTGAAGCCCTTTCTGAGGACCAGGGCTTTTCTATGTATATTACATCAATAGGACTGGTTAATTGGAGCAGAGGATGGAAAGCATCAAAACCGCTAAGAGCAACAAGCATGTGGAACAACTGGGGCTGGGAGCAAACAGCATCCAAGGGAAGGGAAGGGCAGGGAGACAAGTAACAGTTACCCTCAAGCCCCAATACAGTGGATTGAAAGCACACATGTTTCAACACTCTGTGACACTGTAAGCAGTCAGCACTCTTCGAAGCCCCAGGGCACCAGTGCTGGCTGTCCGCAGACCTGCCGCAGCTGTGAGCATGCGGGACATGTACCTGCAGATCAGAACAGACAGCTGGCCAGCCACACCGTGACACCTGCTTTGCAAAGCAGGTGTCACAGTGGCGGCCTGGGCTAGGTAAGGCAAAGTGAGTGGCCTCAGTGATGTACTGCATGGCCCCGGAGCTGAACTAGCCTGAGGTTTCAAAAGATACGGGCCATCTGCTTTTCTGCGCTTGATATTTTGGCTTGGTTGGCCCCCAGGGCCACCTTGCTTAGCGACGCACATGTGGGGTCTGCGGCTTAGTGGCGCACGTGTATCTGGCCTTCTGTTCTTTTGTCCGTACTTCATAGATATTTTGGGCTGTGTGCACTAACTCAGCAGCTTCGCAGGTTGAAGTGAGACCCCAAGCTTTCCATCAGGAATCAGTCTCCCAACTGGGAAATCTCTCTCTACCCTGATCCAAAGGGACGGCAGCCCTCCGCATAAACCACCCCTCAGCATACACCACGTCCCATCCTATGGATTCCGTTTGCCTATCACACGATGCTATGGCCCCAGGATTAAGAAGCGTGTAAGGCGATATGATTGCGGATCTAGGACCAAGTTTGCGGGTTGGCGACCAATTCGAATCGGGCAATACTGATCTTGAACCTTCTGGAAACATCGATAGTGCACGAAAGGGACTGTACACATATTCAGAACCTCGTATTCTCGAACGCCATCAAGTGGTCACAGAGTGTGCGCAGGGTCTGCATTCTGTGACCTCGACGAGGACATACTTAGTATGACCTGCTAAGGGCTACGGGCAGCAACCTGAAGGACGAATTTCTTTTCTTTCTTGTAGTTGTGGCTAAGTTAACGAAGTTTATCGGCTGCAGCATCAGCAAGCAGCCCAAAGGAGCACCGAGCAGCTCAGCCCTCCTCAGCCTGCTGGAAAGGTACGATGGCCCACTCTGCGCCTGCAGGCACTAGATACGCACAATATGCTCCTACATCCACCTTCTCTCCCACATTTTGGTCTCCTTCATGGCGTATCTTGCCCCGATATTGAGCATGCTTGGTGTTGTCGGTGGTTGGGAGCAACGGGCAGCATATGATCGACGTCTGGCTCGAGTAGCACAACTCCTCTCCCAGATGTCATGCTAGCGCTTTTCTAGGCGTTGCATTGTGCAAAGAATCAGGTTATTAACGGCGCTGTTGCCTCGGGATGTGTTCAACCTCTTCGCAGGCTGTCGGGATGTCAATGTATGGTTAGGTGTCAACGCGCAAGCCGCGCAGCAAGCACATGCGCGGACTTCACCACGTGATATATGCTGTGAATCACTTAACATGAGTGGCTTCGTGCACTGCCCTGGAGGAGGGCACTTCATCCAGCTGGTGACTGTTCTATGTCTTGCGCCCTTTGCAACGCTGGCAGAGAACGACAAAGCTTTGATAAGCAACCCAAGATGCACTGGGAAGTTTTTGTCTCGATGTGTGGCAAAAGCAGTACGCAGTGGTGACTACGAGTCTGTGATCACTATTATCATCTGAGAAAATATATCTTCAGTAGACCGTCGGATACAAGCAGGCACTATTTCTCGTATCGGAGTTCGTGCGTTTTCACCACAAAATTTCCTTTGTTGGGAGCTTCAAAGTGTCGAACAGTAGTCTTCTCGCATGGCCAGGCTTGGAGCAGCTGTCCGAGCAGTAGTGGTGTGCCAGTGGATCCGCCGACAGCATGATTGCGGTCGTCAAGGTGATCATTGTACGACCGTATGTTTGCCTTCCATGGCTGTTATCACAGCAGCAGAGCTGCGCTCTGAACACTCTTGCTTCCAGCGCCAATGCAGGGCATGTTGCAATGCTGACGCAGGCAACTGAGTCGTTTTGTGCCAGCTCACCTAGTTGCAGAGGTCATTCCGCTCACATATCACACAGTATTCGCAGTATTAAGACACTACGGCGTTCTCGAGTAGTGGTCAGCTGTGCATGTTTCCCTGACGCTTCGCCATCCAGCCACCTTTTGCCAAGCTTGGAATTGGCCTGTGTACGAACTACAAAGCTGGGCTCAGAGTGAATTGATACAGATGCACAGTAGATATTTGTAGGTTAGCTCCTTCAGTATTGTCAGAGTCTGTCATTGTCCCGTTTACGTTTCAGCTGGCGGAGCACTTGCGCGCGTCTCTTTGCAGCCTTCAGGCTTACCACAGTGATGCCGATTTATCATGTTTCTAATGCTTCCTTCAGAGTGCGTCAGCCTGCTTGAGCTTAGAGTGTGAGCTGCATCATGGTTTAGTAGCTGAAGCCTACAACGCTGAACATGGCACTTGCCTGGACACCAATTTACACACTTCACTGCTCGTAACGGCGCAAAGTATGCTAAACTGCTCAAGGTCTAAATTAACAAAGCTGGACGTGGTTTTTTAGCAGGCAGCGTCGTCACCAGGGCAAGTTGCCTTCAAAGTGCTGCAGGACAGCCGCTCGCTGTTTCAGCCGATTGACAAGAAGCACCATGTGCAGGATATGAGGACGACAGTCGCGGACGGGCCTGCCCCTGTGCAGACAGAGCCCATCACCGTGAAAAATGCAGTGGAGGCCAAGGTGAACGAGCAGTACGACTCGGACGCCTCCATGGCGTTCTACGAGCACGTAATGGGAGGTGGAGGTGATGACATTCACTACGGTATCTTCCTCAAGGAAAAGGACGGCTTGAAACAGTCTTCTCAGAACTCTGTGGAAGAGTTGGCCAGGATGACAGTGGAATGTGGCGCCCTGAAGCCGGTACGATCTGCAGACCTTTTCAGAGTGCAAAGTCCCCAATAAATCGTATGAGCGTGCTCTCCGTTGAGAGCAGAAGCTGTAGACGTTGGCACATGACTAAAGCCCTGATGTAGAGCTGGTGTATGAAGACACCATGTGCATGCAGAATGCAGACAACAGCGCTGTGAACGTGCTGGACCTAGGTTCTGGAAAAGGTGGCGCATCCAGATGGCTGGCAAGCAAGTTCGGATGCCATGTCACATGCTTCAATCTGGGTGAGCGCCAAAATGCCTTGAATCTGGAGCGCGCTGCAGCTGCTGGTATCGGGCACCTCATTGACAGCCACCTGGGCTCGTTCAACGAGCCTCTGCCTATCGAGTGGACTGATCGGTTCGACCTGGTCTGGAGCCAGGAGGCGTTCTGCCACTGTGTCGACCACGCTGCCCTCCTGGCGGAGGTGCAGCGTGTGCTGAAGCCTGGCGGCACCATCGTGTTCTCAGACATCATGCAGGGCGATGCTGGTGGCGACTGCTCCTCTTTCACGGGCCAGAACGTTGTCACCAAGCTCGCAACCCCCCAGATGTACAAGGTGCGGCCTCCACCGTTCACTGCATTACCCAGTCAGTATCAACGGCTCCGAAGCAGCCATTTACAGCTACCCACTGCCCCCTTTGCAGCCCCCCCCCCCCCTTTGCAGGGCGCTTGTTTGTGTTGGGGATTACGTGTTGAACTCCCCTCTTTTTGAACCCCCCTCCGTGTTTCCCGGAGCTGCTGAACGCTGTCTCTGGAACTGCAGTACCAGGAATGTTCCAGCGCATTCTGGAATGTGTGCATGAGTGCCGTTGCACCAACCCCGGGTTACCCTCCGCCAGCGTCACTGAGTGACTGAGTGATGCATGCTGCAGGATGCCATCGCGAGCTGCGGCATGAGGCTGCACGAGCACCGCGACCTCACGGAGCACCTCACGCCGTACTTCAAATGCATGCTGGAGGCCGTCAGGGAGAGCAAGCTGCCGCTGCAGATGAAGGGGGTGAGCCTCGCACGGCTACAGGCGTACGAGGAGGACCTTGCGGTGAGGTTCGACGCCGTCAAGCAGCGCCACTTTGCCTGGGGCATGTTCTCCGCGCAGAATCTGTTCAGCAACGATGCTCTGCTTAACGGAGCCCTCAACGGGGAGAATCTCTGTCAGGACCAGCTTGAAGAGGTGTGCTCTCTCTGGATTTTTTTGCAAATACAAACCGGAAAGGTAGTGAATAGGCATGAACCCAAATAGCAAAAATCAACTAACTCAAAAACTCTCTGGGTGTCAGTTACTGAATGCGTCTGCAGCTTGCGTGATTGAATGCGTCGGAAGCAGTCGTCTTTGAAGACACAGCTGCCTGCTAGTTGTGCTGCGGGTGAACGCTGTTGCGGATGTGCTGCAGCGGGCAGCAGGCAGAATGACTATCCAAAGAATCATTTCTCAGCACACGGATATGCACACGTATAACGCGGATCTCTCCCTCAACCGCTGGCATGGCGCTGTCGGTGTGTGCAAGAGCTTGTTTCCCCTCGAGTTTTACAGCCCTTGTAGATGTCCTCTCAGGCTCAACACTAAGTTCTGCAGCCTCCGTATGCATGCCTTGACACTCCTCTTGTTCCCCAGTAGCCACTCCTCGCCCTCAAAAACCACACACACGTTCCCTAGCACCCACGCTTCTACCCCAGCAACCACGCTAGAAGCCGCGCTCGCAAAGAGAAATGAATAGAAAACGGCCTCTGACAACGTGGCGGTGTGCTGCAGTGCATCAACGCGCAGTACGACTCCGAGGCTTCCATGACCTTCTACCAGTACACCATGGGAGGCGGCAGCGACTACGTGCACTACGGCATCTTCAACTCCCCAGACGACAGCCTGAAGACCGCGTCCCACAACACAGTGGAGCTGCTCGCCGAGCTGGCTCGCAGAGTGTCCAGCCTCGGGCTTAGCCAGGGCAAGAATGTGCGCGTGCTGGACCTGGGGGCTGGCAAGGGGGGCGCCGCCCGCTTCCTGGCCGCCACGTTTGGGTGCCATGTGACGTGCTACAACCTTGGGGAGAACCAGAACAAACACAACCTGCAGAAGGCGAAAGAGGAGGGCCTCGAGGGCCTCATCTCCTGCCGCAAAGGTGCTGTGCCTCCCTCCGCTTCCAACGAGATGTGCTGCTCCACTTCCACTGTGCCTTCTGCTTCTGTTTCTGCTTCTCCCTGTGCCTCAGCTTTGTGAAGTGCATGCATGTATGCAGTGCACTGGGTACTTCCGAGTATTGCCCTTCAACCAAACAAAATCCCGTTACTGATCACCCTAACCCCGAAGGGAATGGACCTACATGCCTGCCAGGATTGTCTCGCCCTCAAAAACCACACACACGTTCCCTAGCACCCACGCTTCTACCCCAGCAACCACGCTAGAAGCCGCGCTCGCAAAGAGAAATGAATAGAAAACGGCCTCTGACAACGTGGCGGTGTGCTGCAGTGCATCAACGCGCAGTACGACTCCGAGGCTTCCATGACCTTCTACCAGTACACCATGGGAGGCGGGATTGTTCTATCTTGCAGTCGAACAATACTCCGCCCAACAAATTCGGAGTATCCATACGTACGGGTACCTAGCTGTAGACCACGAATGAATGAATGTATAGCGGTGCAAATGCATGAAGGAAGGACAGCAGGCACGTGCACGTGTGTTGTAATCCCAGCAGCGCTGAACTAACACACACGAGGTGATGCGAGGGCTGTGTTCTGAGGGTTGTGTTCTGAGGGTTCTGTGCTTTGAAAATAATCGCTCACAGTACTTGAAGCACTTCAGATTCTGTAGGAGGGTGGAGCCTGTTCTGTGCTTCAAAAACTAAATAGGCGATCTCAGGGTTGTGTGCTGACAGGGCAGAGGGCGTGTGCAGGCAACTTCAACATGGGGCTGCCCGCGGAGTGGACCACCAGCTTCGACCTCGTGTGGAGCCAGGAGGCCTTCTGCCACGCCAAGAGCCAGCTGAACCTCCTGAAGGAGATCAAGCGTGTCCTGAAGCCTGGCGGTGCCGCAGTGTTCACCGACATCATGCGCATGGTACGGGGGGGGGGGGGGGGGGGGGGGGGGGGGGGGGGGGGGGGGTGGGCATGGTACCCCCCCCCCCCCCCCCCCCCCCCTTCCTACAGAGTCTTTCTATAGACGACTACCCCCCCGGTCGGTAGGTAGTTGAGGGTGGGGGGTTACTGATGGGTGGGGGGTACGTAGTTGAGGGCACCCCGCTCCTTGCCTCCCCCTCCTGCCACATTAAAGAAGCTTCTGTTTTTTTATTGACGGTATATTGAGACGGGGGCTGCTACAGTATATTGAAATGGCATGAATGCTGCAGCATCGTGGCCTTGTTATTACTTCTTTATCGCTGTCCTGTACACACTCACACGCACCTCGTTAGCGCTGTCCTGTACACACTCACGCGCAGCAAACCAAACTAGGCGCGGGTGCGGTGCAGGAGCCCCACACAGCGTCAGTGGCAGACCTCGCCAGCCTCGCCCGGCAGGATGAGATGTTCGAGGAGCCCGACTCGCCCACCTCCGCCCCCGATGACACATCCCCGGTCACCGACGCGGACACCCCCGAGTCCCCCGACACCCCCACCAGCAGCATCCCCATCCCCAACCGCAACGCGTCTGTGATGGTGTCCGCCGCGTCCGCCAGCAGCCTCGCCACCTCCTTCTGCTCCACGAGCGTGCCCCGCGACTTCCCCGCACACGAGAAGAAGCGGCTCAGCAAAAAGGGCATGCATGCGTCGTCCAGCCCGGACATGTATGTGTGTAATATCCGAGACGCAGGGCTGCAGCTGGTGGGGTACCGCGACCTCAGCGACCAGCTGGTGCCTTTCTACACGCGCATGTGCGACGAGGTGCGTTGTTTCAGGCTCTTTTCGTACCAGACGCATTGCCCTCTGCTGCGATGGCAGCGTGAGGCCTCCCCCGCCTGTCTGCCGTTGCATAGTGTCTGTTGCAGAGCATACGTGCATGCATGCATGCATGCATGCGTGTGTGTAGGGGGGGTGCCTAGGGGGGCATATGTACAGCTTCTGCCCAAGCAATGCTTGTACCCGTTTCTCTTTTGAACCAGAACCACGGCATGACATGACATGAACCAGAGCTGGATCTGAGCCACAGTCGAACTACCTAAACCAGAGTTGTGGTTGTTTGCTCACGATGAAGGCGTGCTCGGAAGGTGGTCGCATCACTGTCGCATCACTGTACACAGAAACAAACCTCACTCAGGCGGGGGTGTGCAGGTGAAGGCCAACGAGCAGGAGCTCATCACCAAGGGCATCTCCGCGAAGCGTGTGCAGTCGATGCAGACGGACCTCGCGCACCGCATGGGTGCCGTGCAGGACGGCGGCCTCGCATGGGGCGCCTTCACCTTCCGGAAGCCTGCCAACTCCAACACGCTGGTCATCGGCGGCGGCCCTCTGGGCACCCTTGTAGCCATGCGCATGAGTCAGAGCGGCGTGTCCAACGTCACCCTCAAGGTGCCCCCCCTACTCGTGCCCACCTCCCCCCCCCCTTCCCTGCGTCTGCCATGCTCCACCTGCATCCGCTCTGAGACCTTATTACCAGAGCCACAGAGGAGTAACAGTGACTTGCCCCCTCTTTGTTGACAGCATCAACCCATGACGCATCAAATCAAGGAAGATTGCAAGAACTGCATTCGTAGCTGAGTTTTTTTGGTGCAGGCATCAGCCAAATTCATCATCCAAACTGCAAGTGTCAGCCAAGTTAATTAACAATCACCAACTGTCACCCAAATTAATTAACAGCCAAGTTATCGAACATCGTGGTCACGCAGGACAATAATGAACTGTTACATATGCAACACCCACCACAATAAAGACTTGAAGTTTTTCGCTGACATATTTAGTTAATCAGTTTTCCTGTATTCCTCAACTGGGGTAGACCGGATGCAGGTGCTGCCCACGGCCCCCCACCAGGTGCAAGAGATGGCGGCGCTGTCCGGCGTGAACTGTGTGGAGAACTGGGAGGATGTGGACAACACGATGATGTGGGGCACCATCATCATCGCCGTCAAGACCCACTGGCTGCCCCACATCGCCCTGGAGATGTCATGCATGCAGGTGCGCTGCCTGTCTACCTGTGCGACGTAGCAGTCAGTGCTGATGCTGCTGCTGCTGTTCTCCTCTTGTCCTCTTCTGCTGTTTGATGCTCTTCTGCTGTGCTGTGTGCTCCGGTGTGATCCTCTTCTGCTGTGTGCTCCTCTTCCAGGGTGTTCCTCGATCTTCTCTTGCAGTTGCTCCGCAGTGTGCTCTTCTTCTGCAGTGTTCTCAAGCCTTGTTCTCGCAGGAGCAAGGCTTGATAGGCAAGTGGCTGTTGAGTGCGCTCACCCCCAGCCGTTTTGTTCATCTCATGTATGTACTCGCGCCACACACACATGCATACTGTACTCCTTAGTGGTGACTTCCCGCTCAGTGATCTCTGCAAGTCCCACAGGCACTGCTCGTACTTTCGGGGGAGCAAGAGCCAGCGCACTAAGTCCCACACAGCTGTGTTCGGGCCTGTACATCACTTTCTCACCGAGAACTGCGCAATTCAGAATTCTGTGTGGCCAGAGGTGACCGACCATACTCCACACCATGCATCACTCCAGTCGACGGTGCTATCACACGTGCTTCTGTGCCGTGCAGATCACCTTTGAGAACCTATGCATGGTGTACAACGGCTACACGCAGACCCCGGAGTACTTCACAGGCCCCGGTTGCACCCGGGCTGTGGTGCCCCAGTCCTTCTCCTTCGTGCAAGACGCGCCCATCACCTGGGACGTCAAGCACGGCAACACCATGAACCCATGGACGCTGCCGCATGGAAAGCCCTCCGCCACGGTGGTGGGGCAGCTCACTCAGAGCAGCATCTGCGCCGTCTGCGACCCCTCCTTCCACCGCAGCGCGTTCTTCAAGTTCTGCGTTAACAACGCTGCTAACTTGCTGTCTGTCATCGAGCAGAAGTGCTGCAGGGACCTGGTGCGCCCCGCCCTGCTGCCCGCTGTGTGCTCGTGTGCGTGCTCGTGTGCGTGTTTGTTTGCGTGCTCGTGTGTGTGATAAAAAGAAGATACCATAAGGTCACGATAGGTATGGAACCAGCGACCACTCCTGCTGTGTGTGTCAGTGTGTTGGTGGTTGTTCGATTGCCTCTGTTCATTATATCGATTAGATGCATTGCAACTGTGCTAAAGAACTCATTGCCGCTACCCATACACTGTACGCATTCTTTGGTAGCTTGGCGTTATGTCGCACTGTGTTGGTTCATGCATTTGCATGAGCTTCTCAAGACGTGTTGAAAGCTGTTTCTTTGCTTGTGGAGTTGTCGGCCATCAAACATGTGGTGGGGCTTTGCTTTTTTGTACAAAAAGAGAAACGCTTGCTAGAAACCGAAACAGCAGCTAAAGAGAAAAAAAGGTTCTGCCACCAAAAGGTTCGGCCACCAAAAGGTTCTGCCACCACGCACACAAACTTGCAAGGGGCTCGCAGAAGTGGTTCCGAAGTGCTTCCGATATCGACGAAATGTGTGGGGTGCAGTGCACGGACCCGCAGTGTGTGGCGACGATGAAGGCGATCCTGTCCGAGACGCTGGATGTGCTCGAGAACGACCTCTTCTTCGCTGCGCTGGTGCCCATGCACAGGGACCTCTTCATTCAGGACGTCATCCACAACGCCAAGGGCAGTGTGCGCTCCTACGACTTCCACTTCCCCAGCAGCTACCAGCACTACAAGCAGATGAAGCTGGTGGACACGCGCGCCCTCAACGGCTTCGTCGTCAGAAAGGGCCGCGAGCTCAGCAAGCCCGCGCCGATCAACGAGTGCGCGCCTCTGCCTCCCGGGGGGCCTCCCCACTGATAAATGCCGTAATCCCCCAGGTTTCCTGCATGCATGTGTGCTGCAAGGGGGCGCATGCTTGATACACATGCCTGGCGCTGCTGTGCTAGTCACAATGTGCATGTGTAATCACAATATGCATGCTCATGGGTTACAAGCAATTCAAGTACATACTGCTGCGTTTGCCCCATGTGGCATCTGAGCCCTGTGATGTGGCCACGCAACACAGAAAACCCTTGCGCAGCACAGCAAACGGCGCAGCACAGCGCAGCACATACAGCACTCAGAGGAGGAGACATGACAGGGGGATGGCGGGGGCGCATGACACGGCGAGTGGCGTGCAGGTTCATCGCGAGGCAGGTGATTGCGACGTCTGCGGCGACCATGCGGGGAGTGCCGCGCGCCGAGTGGAATCTGCGGGTGCGCCTGTCTGCGGCCAAGCGCCTGGTCGCGTACGCCGGCATGGATGTCAACGTGTGGGGCCACGGCTCAGCGCGCGTGCCCGCCACTGCAGACGATGATGAGAAGCAGGCACAGCAGGTGAGCGCAGCCGCACCTCGATCTTACCTTGCTTCCTTTATTCTGGTTGTTTGAACTTGTTTGAACGGAAGTTCACTCGACTCCATGTGTCTTGAACTTGGCGCCGCAGATGCCAACCCCATCAGCAACCCTGAGCCCCAGTACACATGTGTATGCATGCAGGCGGGCAAGATGCTGCTGGCAGGCTTTGGAGAAACCTTCAGTGAGTCGCGCGCCAGCACGCTGCAGCAGCTGCCCTTCCACCCGCGTGACCTGACCGAGGAGGAGCGTGCGGGCGCCAACATCACTGCCATCGTGCTGCACGGCGCCGTGTACGCGGCCAGGCCCGATGTGCACTGCGTGCTGCACACGCACTCCCCGTACGCGACCGCCATGGCCGCGGCTGACATGGACTTCGATGCAGAGATCATCCAGGTGTGTGCCGAACGGTTGTACGCGAGTGAAACAAAATAAAAACAAAGGGGGGAAGGGCCCTGGGACCAACAACAACCTCCACTTCCCAGTTATGAGGCCCACTCATGAGGACCACTTCTGAGTGGACCACTTATGAGGACCACTTGGCAAGCCTCTTTTTTGTGTGTTCTTGCTGTTGGGGTTTTGCTGTGGGACTCTGAAGCGTTTGGTCGTGGCCTGTTGCGCAGTCTGTCAGCGATTACATAAGCGCATCATGCATGGCTGCGAGGTGGCGCTGTACGTGGGACTCGACCGCCTTCTGCAGCGCTTGATGCTACCAGCCTGCACTCGCGCACCTGCCGCAAGCTTCGCTGGCAGGAGGCTGGCTGTTATGCATGTACGTAGTCGCAACACTGCTTAAAGAATTTGCAGCATGGGTGTGGCGCAACGTGTCAGCGGCCGCAGCGTGGCGCCAACAATTTGGGGGCAGGGGGTGGTAGTATATATCACCTAGGTGCCTATCATGCATGAAGGTGTAAGCAAGGGGGGGGGGTCGTCCCCCCCCCCCTGGGGAAAGGCCACTGTTAACTGTGGCGGTTGTGCTGTGCAGGATGCGATGCAGTTTGTGGGCCGAGTGGCATACCATGACTTTGGGGGGGTGGCAGATGAGGAGGACGAGATCGAGCTGGTGTCCAAAGTGGCGAAGGATGCGGACGTGGTGGTGCTGCGCAACCACGGCATCCTGCTGCTGGGTGAGGACGTCGAACTCGCATTCTCTCGCCTGTACTACTACGAGAGGGCCTGCCAGTGCCAGCTGCTGGTCATGGTGCGCCCCCCTCACCCCTACAAGGATGCGTTTTTGGTAGTTCATGGATGCTGTTTTGGCAGTACAAGGATGAGTTTTGGGCAGTAACCGACATAGTTCTTCGAGTTGTCATGTTTCCTGCTCCTGAGAATGAAACATTCGCTGCTGACAGAGAGGCGTCGCGGTCGTGAGGGGCATAGCAGGGGCTTCCTCTCTGTGCTGCAAGCTGTGTTCCATCACACGTTCACATTCACGACAGGAGGGAGGCACACAGGGCTCGAAAGCACAGGAGCACCGCACGCATGCAGCGGCCCTCGCCCAGCCCCTCGCAGCCGCACATGCCTCTGCAGCTGCAGATGGCTAAGGACGCAGTTTATGGAAATGTGGTACATGTAGATACAGCGCATAGACAAATGTAGATGAAGCTTATAGATACATGTAGATACAGCGCATAGACAAATGTAGATGAAGCTTATAGATACATGTAGATGCACCTTACAGCAACGGAAGGGTGTGTGCAGGGCAGTGGCAAGCAGATCACCAAGGCAGGAGCCATCGGGGTGAAGCACACTGTGGATTGGTACCGGTCGGATGGCAAGGAGTCCGCGCACGCTGAGTGGAAGGCGCACATGCGCGAGCTCCTCTTCAAAGAGAACAGCTCCAGCAACCCTGTGCGCTGGTACGAGTAGGCAAGCGACACCGCACAGCGCGCCGCGCTCAGCACGGAAGCTTCCGCGGAAGTGTGGCTGGTGGCCCCGCACCAGCATGGTGGTGTGTGTGCGCTTCCTCACAAGCTAGCGATGAAGCGTGGCTGCCTGTTTCTGTAACTGCACATGCCATCTTGCAGCACATGTGCTGTATCTGCACATGTGTGGCTGGTTATGGGCGGCTATGTGTGCCGTGGTGGTTGCGGTGGGGGGCGTTGCAGCTGCGGCATGGAGCACCGCGCTTGCTGTGCGGCTTGGGAGCTGATGTGAAAAGTGCTGCGATCAGCTTGCACGCATAAATAGACAAGATGCTGCGCGCGCAGACGTGCTGTGATTCCTGTTTTGTACTTTCTGGTTACTGTTTTTGAGTGCATTTTTGGTCGTCGGTGCGACTTGCACCGACGTTTGAAGTATTGGAGTGGCCGCGACAATCAAATTTTCGGGATTTGGACGAGTTGGCTCGAGGTCAGATTAGCATAAGGAGCCACTGTTGACTGTGGGGTGCCTCAGGCCTTAGGCCCCAGCACAAGATATGTATGTAGGACAGGCCATAGGTTTCGAGATTGAATGCTGCGAGGAATAGCAGCCTAGTCAACAGCACGGACAGCTGGATGGGCAGGTGTGGCACAGGCTGGTTTCTCGCAGGGCCCGGTGTGGCACTGCTCATGTGGGGCAGCACACCAGCATCTGCTCAACTGCACCACGAGCTGTGTGCGCGCAGCTCGTGTGTTTGTGGCAAGTTTTCAGCAGTGCGGCCCTCGGGATGTGGAGATAAGAGCTTCCTCGTATTCATGTTCTAGATGACGTCTTAAGCAGCTTGGTGGCGAGCATGGGTGCAGCGAGCCCAGGCATCGATGTTCTGCCAGCTCATGCATCATCTGTTCTTTGCAGACGGGGTGGTAAGTGAGTATGGAGTCTGCCAGAGCTCACAGCAGGTTCAAAAGGTTGTATATATTTGCGACAGAGCTGACGGGGCCATGCATGTGTGGTGCAGGCGGCGGTTGAGGCCCTGGTGTAACGTCTCTGTTGCAGTTGCTGCTAATAGTTGCTGGAAGGATTGCAGCTCTTCATGTGAATAGTTGGAACAGCACTACATGAATACTGTGATGGCACGAGTACTGTGGCACGACATCACAAGTGTGGCATCACAAGTGTGGCATGTCCATGATTACAACTCACATGGTTCATTGATGAAGATCCAGACAACATACATGTGCTATACACCTTGACATAGGCTTTTCGATCGTGACACATCACGTTATGACCGAAAAGCAACTCATCTCTGGTACAGACGACGCTGAAGATTGGACTTCAGCGTGGCTGACTAAAGCTTTTTATATCTATTACAACCGATGAACGTTACAGTTGTGCACAAACACACCAACTGACACGCACAGTACTGCACAAATTCATTTCTTGTGCCTCTTTTTTACACCAGATGCAAGATTCATACAGTACTGCACACATGCATCAATGTAAGCAACCATTTGATGTACAAAGCAATAGCCCACCCACCTGGGCACCCACGAACAATGACGCCTGTAATCCAAAAGCCAGCAAGCCATTCATCAGCACCAGGTGCAGACCCAACCCAACCTACGAACCTAACAGCATCTCAGCAACATATGCAATATTCAACTCACTATTGGCACTGCGAGACACACAAGCTCCACACATGCATGACCCCAAGTCATGCATGACACTGCAGCCACCACGTGTAGCAGTGTTGGTGCCAGTACACCAAACTCTTGATCTACAACAATGGCTCTAAGGCGGAGCTGGCACCAGCCATTCAGACTTCCATATCGATCAAAGGAATGTTCACTGCAGAGCCTCCAGTATACGAGTGGCCACGGCCTTGCTGGAGGCAGGGTTCTGGCCAGTTATGAGTCGTTGGTCTGCAACAGCATGCGATGCCCAGTCCGCCTCCTTGCTGTAGTCTCCACCCAGCTCTATCAGCTTGTCTTCAAGCGAGAAAGGAACGTCTGCTGTCTTGCCCACCGCCTCTTCTTCGCTGTTGCTGAACCCTGTCACCTGCACAGTGTCTGGTGGCAATTGCTGCGATCTGTGGAGAGCTGCGCAGCTCCGGGTCATGGCCACTTGTGATACAGCCCAATTGCACTTGCAGTCACAAGTGGGGTATGGGTGTGTATCAGGGATTCCTGATCTCATGATCAAGGGATCATCAAGGAAAGCTGTATATCAAGATTCTCAGAGTGGCTGTAAGCAGAACACACTCATTATATACAATACAGAGAAAAAACAGGCGAACATGCTGCAAGATGGTGCTGATTGCAGCCGATCATACTATTAAACAGTTCGGATCATCTTAGCGGCCGATTCAAACTTTGCTCCAGCTCGTGCACCCAACAGTAGTGCCCAAGCGTGGTGTTAGACGATCGCCAAGAGAGACAGTGCCGCTTCTCCCTTAACAGATGCTAGCTGAGCCTCTGAAGCCTTGCAGGACACACACCTTCTTGCCTTTGACAAGGGGCTCCCCGCTGGAGAGGGTGACGTTGGCAAACGCTGCAGGCCCGTGGCACACAGAAGCCACCACAGATCCCTTGTCGTACACTGCAGCTACAAACTTCTGCAAGGGGATGCAATCCGGCAGGTCCACAACTGCGCCATGACCGCCTGGGATGAACACTGCATCGAAGCCTTCCGCATCTACCTTTTCAACTGCAGTAGAATCTTCCAGAAGCCCTTTTGTGGCGTCTGCAGTGCGGTAGGCAGATCAGCAGCCCATACTCTGACAGGGCTTGATATCGTGGATGTTGACTTGCAGGAAGTGAAGAGTTTGTGGGGGTGAGTTGTGGGATGTGAGACAGCCACCATGTCAAACTCACGGGATGTTCTTGTATTTGCCCACCATGTGGGACTTTGGCCAAAGGTTATAGCCAGGATGGCGTAGTCTTGAAAATAATAACTGGTATGCAATTCAGGTCTCTCAACTCTCATGCAGTGTGAGGTAGTGCAGCAGAACTGCAGCTCAGTATCTGTGGCACACGCCCAATACCTGCAAGAAAGTCACGGCCATGCATCAAAGACAACAACAGGGTGCGATAGGAGAGAATAAGCCAGCAGATGGCAAGTACCACATGCAGTGTGCCACAGCAAGCCACTATTCATCGGTATGACGCAGACAGAATAGCTTACATCTTCAATATATGATGAGAGAATGCAGCTGAACTTCTCGAGGCAGGACTGGTGTTCAGCTGCAACAAATTGGCATCCGAGAACAGGGGCACACCTCCGGCAAGAAACTGATCAACTTCTTCAGTACGGAATGGTGCGTTCAGGGACCCTTCGTCCAAGGGTATCTTGCCGCCTGCGGCAGACAACACTGACACATTATGGCCTGCTTTCAAAAACATCAGGATTGGCGCCATGATCTCTTCTGCCCTGCAAAGTGCAGAATTTTGATCGCAAGAGCTTCCTTCATCAGAATTGATACCGTTTACTACGGCTTCGGCTCCTATCCCGCGGTGCTGCGTGGCCTTGCACAACGGCATGTGCTCGTGGATGCACAATACACAACACAAGTGTTCCGCTAGTCAAAACTCAGATGCATAGTTGATTATGCGCAATCTCCATGCCATGTACTGCAGCACAGCTGTTGCATAACTGGCCACCCTTTCTGGCCTATAGATTCTAGCGAGCGATCGCTTCGATGGCACCAGAACGTGCCTTCCCTGCACCTTCCTACATAATTCTGGGCCATACCTATGGTGAACCCATGCGGGCACTTTGGGTCGTATAACCTGGAGCAACAGAGAGTTGAAAGCTGATCTCGCACCAGCAACCTGTGGGTGCGCCAGCCAGCTCAGAAGCGGATGTAGAGAGTACTGCAATTTTCTTCGTCATTGTGGCTCCCCCAGCGACTCTTGTTCGTCAATTCGGTGTGGTGTGCGGCAGTTATATATCTTACAGTAATTCTGAAACAGTATTCCCCGGATGACAGAGATGACAATGGTGGGGCAATGTGGCCTTTATATACAACGGAGCTGTGAGAGTGTTGCCCCTGGCGCATGCGAGCTGGGATATGAGGCAGTAGATGCATCATGTGTACGTTTCCCAAGTGGCCGAGGGGCTACACGGCTCTATGTACACAGCTATCGACTCTTGACATGTACTGTCATGAAGAGAGCAAGGTCATGGATAGTTTACAGAGCAATTTCTGCTCCCAGATGACGCAATTTCTGGTGCATGTTGGCCCCACATGTACATTGGCCCCTTTGCCGAAAGGAAGTACGGTATGAGAAAGGACTGCGTGAAGTTGCGCCCTGAACCATGCACCGAATAAATGTGCATGATCCTCCTGCGGTCCACTGGTGTCATTACTGCGCTTGTGGAGGAGGTGGCGATCATTGGCTGTGGCTGAGTAGGATGGGCAGGGCGACGAGCGGCACCTTACGGCATGTGCCTTGTGTCTGTGCCCTGGCTTCAGTATGTACCAGGTGCTACTATCCCCCACACCTGAAATCCTGACAGCCTGAACTCAATCTGATTGAGTCAATCACCAGGGGCGCAGGACGCCCCATTCTGGAACACACCATTCCTCTCAGTTCGAACAAGTCAGATGTGCAGGCTGCTGCCTCTTGCGGGTGACAGATGCTACTTCACTGTATGCATGCCTGTCTGAGGATTGTGACAGCTGAGATGCACACTGGCATCAGGCACGCAGACAGAAGCAGAGCTGATAGGGGACCGCATGAAAGGCTTTGGGCTCAGCACCCCCAAAGGGGCAGGACAAGGAAGAACAGCTTCGAGATACACATGATTATTGCAGCCAGTAAGAAGTTTGCAGTGATCGAAGCGCATATGCAATACCGCTTGTCTATTATCATTGCTATTATTATTATTCAGGTACTACACCATACTCGAGATCTGAATGAGAGGCCTCTGGAGGCAGAGTTGGTGGCCTCCTGTGCCGCACCACATGCCCCGAGTGATGAAAAACGACATGAGACACTAACAAGATGTATGAGGCCGTACACAAGACATACCAAATATGTGTGCACGTCATGTGCCTTGACGTTACACTTCGGATTGTGCACAATGGGCTGCGCCCTGTTCTGGGGTATAGAAATCTGGGGCCCTCCGCCCTGGTCGGTCAAGTGCCAAATGTAGTGCCAAATGCACCATCCCTTCACTCCCTAACACATGTTTGAACACCTGTTTCTGTCGGCATTCCCGTTCCCAACAAACTGGATGGACCCAGACAGTGTGCATTTCGAATGGCGTTCTCTTAATCAGAGCCTCTTATCTGGCTGTCGCGTCTTCTCATCCAACAGAACAATCTGCCGGGAGTGCTTGGGACCTTTGGCCACCTTCAGTTCTCTGAACGTCCCCGATGTGCATCCCTGATCACCAGTGTCGCTTAGTTAGATAGAACAATCCTAATTATTTGGGACTAAATTTTAGGTGTGTCACCTGACAAATGAAGCGACACTGGTGATCACTAGTGTGCATCCCTTGCTGAGCCGGATGCGCAGGCCCAACGCTTTCACACCCAAGCACATCATTCCACGCCTGCTAGCCACCCATGGGCTGTGTGTGCCACACAGTGTGACAGCTGGTGGGGATGTAAATGAAAGGTTGCTCGTTGCTTTCCTCCTCCGCTCCACTCTTTTGGGTGTGGTGAGACCGGAGCCCTACCTGAGTATGGTACGGGAACCCGAACTCTGTTGCACGCACATGTACGCAGGAGCCCCAGATTTGAAGAGCCTCACATGTGATTCACGCAGATGGCAGTTTTCCTGTAAGGCAAACACTATTCCTGATACCCAAAAAATGGCCGAAAGGTAGCGTACACATGCATGGTAGGAGCACAGGGTGTTGCCATGCCACCCAGGTGCTTAGGAGACACACACCGGTTCCGTGCAGATACTAGGGCACACTTCTCATACTTCATCAAGATTGCTTCTGCCCAGAACGGGTCAGGTAGTGCTGCTTAGTTGTAGCCGCGCTTACCCACCCGTCCACCCTGCGCCAGGTTCTGGCTGGTAGTTAAGACTTTGTGCCCCTCATGTGCAGAACTTGTGTGATCGGCAGGCTCTTACCCATCTTTCAAGCATGCGAGGCCGTACTAAATGTACACTTTTGGAGGTGCAACAACGCCACTTATTATGGCTACAGGCCTGGGGGCCAAAAAACAAGGCCTGGCCAGGGCCTCGATCGAAGATATGATTCTGGGTAGAAAGGAAACGTCGATCTTTCTATTTCAGAGATAGCACGCTGAGCTATCATAATATAGTAAACCAAGACACCGTGTAGCGGGCGGTGCATTCGCCACCATCTAGAGACTGAAGCAAAGCTGTGTGTCAGGAAACAATGAACATGCTCCGCAGGTGGCAAAGTTGTCGCCTATGGCTCCATCTAGCACCAAACGTACAAGTTCACCGTTCGATGTGCGAATTATTTACATGTTGCCTATGTTGTCCCTGCTGCCTGCTCTGCTCTGCTCTTGGTTCCGACACGAAGCCTAACTGGAAAGCGTTTCGCATGCAGGGCAGCCAAGGCTGCACCCGTTGAGACTGGTAGTCCCGTGTCACATTCAGGACAGCCAATCACGTTTCGGTGGGATGTTACTGACTGTGCTGGGACTCTTAACGACCTCCAACGATACGAAAACGAATTGACCGGACTGCTGGACGCCGATGACTCTGCCTGGGCGAACGCGGAAGTGGTGCAGTCTGCATCCTGAATCTGCACAAATTTTGCTGCCTTGCATGACCCTTGCACACGGAATACGGGTGCCTGAAGATTGACCGTCATACACCTTAGTGAAAATTGCAATGTGCAATGCATAACGCTTTCTCTTCAATGCAGAAAGCTGGAAAACTGGGCTTCCGTCTAGCAACAGGAGTCAAGAACCCAACTCCTGTCAGCAGGTTTGTGTTCGATGTGGACACCAAGCAACCTGCCAAGACACTCTTTGCTCACATGATGTCCCTCGAAGGTTTTGAACTCATTGACCCCTTCCACAGTGACTCGTTGGCGGAAACTAGAGCAAGACCAAGTGAGAGGTGCGCATATCTCCACTGATTCTTGACTCTCCTGCTCACACTCGGCTCTTCGCATGGCAGTGCTGCCTGCGGCAGCACCTTCTCCCTACTCCCTTATCTGCAATAGAGCTCGACGTGCAGATTTTACAGGTGCTCTACGCCCGTGTGAGTTAGCAATGTAGTGCCTTGGTAGGGACCCTGGTGTGTCCTCGAAGCAACGTAGCACAGTTATTTTCATCCATGGCAACACAGACATGCACAACTGTTCATGCCAAGAATCTGAGCCCACGATATGGAACAGCATGCTTCTTTGCTAGGCGGGAGAAATCAGCTGTGTGTTGGGCAGTCTGCTGCACAGCACCTGTCACATCTACTGAGTGCTCACTTCCGTATTCACACTCTCAAGACAGAATCGATGTTCCCGTTGAACGCAGGCACAGATCATGTGAGTGTGACTTGATTCCAACTTTCCAGAAATGTTTGACTTTGAGTGCCAGCTGCATTCAGGTTTCAGTACAAAGGGCGCGATGGGTACTCGTGTGCCCCAGTAAACACCTTTGACACTATGGGGGGCCTACAGATGGTGTGCCCAAACGGCGTGTGGTACGATGACGAATTGTTTGTCAATTGGCCGGTTGTGATTCCCAAGGAAAATCGATCAGAAGAGAGCCAGGGTGTCGAGAAAGAGTACACAATGACGTACGCACTTCGCGTCAGAGATGTGGGCCCTCAAAGGGTCCGATTGGAACAAATAATGTGTATTAGCTTCTCTCCAGTGTCAGCCCGTGGTGAGTGGGGTCACAAGTACCAGGCTGAGGGCCTATATGACCGTGTCCTGAAGCATGTAGGATCAACTGAGTTGCACAGCGGGTGAGTGCACATGCGTGCTTTGACATACGACTTTCTTGACTAAAAAATAGCACAAGCAGAGGGTGCTTTCTGTGCCTTCTGTTTCATTAATCTCTCCAGATGTGTGCTGCGGCTCTACTGTTCTGCTCCTCGATGGGAATATGCCTGGTTGGCCTATTCCCTTGATACTGTGTTCGTTCACTTGACCAATAGCTTAGAAAAGTGGAACGCCTCTGCTTTGTCACCAAATTCGATCTCCCACCATGTGCCCCATAGAAACCTCTGTCAAACTGAGCTCGACGCTGTCCAGCTGAAGTGACGCAACAGTCCCTGAATAGCAATGCTCTTGAATCGAAGCCAGCAAGGATACCTTGCAACACGAAGCCCGTTGTCCAAGCAGAAGAATAAAGTGCACACTTGTGTGTGAAAGTGGAAGAACAGAGTGCACACTTGTGTGGACTTTAACTTGTGTGGAAAGTTACTTGTGTGCTTTTGTCACACACACATGCATGGCCTGTTGCAGCACGCTTTCGCGGTATGTCGGACTCAAAATTGTTTCACACAAATCCTTGACCCACACGGCAGAGACGTTGTTCCACTTCATGACAGTGCCCTCCATCTAATCCAGCCGGTCACAATTCCATGTCTGCGCGTACGCCTGTTCTTTGTGCTGCACAAGTCGCCGTAGTGTGCACTTGGTGCCGAGTAGCCAGAACAACTCGTTCGTAGCACACCATACCTGAACTGTGGGAGCTTCTACGCCATCATATTCGTGCTCACGTGCGATTGATATTGGTATCGATAGCTTCCTTTGCTGTAGCCTTCCACACAACTCGCTAATTTGCGCTGAACAAGTTCTTCTTGCCTTCTTTGACACAACCAGGCCACCATGCGTAGGAAAGCATGTCCACTGAAAGTGCCCAGATTGCGGATGAAAGATGAGCTTCTCAAGGTGTGCCCACGAGATGCATCCTGCAGGTTCTGGTAGCATGGAGCATCAGGATGACTAGGCCTAAACCGTCAGCAATATCATCGTGATGGTTGAAAGAGTACGATGTGCGCAGCAACCGGAAGTTTCTTGTGCAGAGTGCACCAGCTTTGGCAAACCTGCTTGGGGAGGAGATTGAGGATCCTGAAAGAGAGTATAACAACAACAGACTGGACACTCCTCGAGGCCATGACAAGGAGATATCTGAAGCGGAAGAGCTGCGGCAGGAGTTGTCAGCAGTTAAGAAGGATCGTGCCGAGTTGATTCACTCCCTTGCACACATCAAAACCAACTTGGTAGGCACTGGGGGCGGTGAGGCACAGAGGGCCCAAATTCAACAGCTAGAACACGAGCTTGAGATCAAGAAGCTTACACTTAATGAACTCCGAACATCTTCGAAGAGACTTGTGAAGAGGATTGCAGACGTGACTACCTCAATATCAGATGCCAAGTTGTTGACACCAAAAGGCTATGAGAATGAGATCATGACTATTAAGCAGCTCATGGGAGACATTTCTCGTCTTGAAGAGGATCTCATTGAAGCAGAGGCAAAGAACAGGTGTCTGAGCCACACAGAGCCTGCCTGTCTTGTTGTTGCTTCAGACACATGGCTGTGGACAATCTTCGATCGCAAACTCCATTATAAATGAATGTGAAGGCTTTACTATCTGTTGGGGGAGAGGACGCGCCATGACCACTTGGAGATGGAGGGGAAAGTGAGGGTTGCTCGGGAAACGAAGAACGACGCTCTGGAGGATCATGCCACTCTCACACAGATGATGCATGACATGAGAGCTGCTAAAGAGGAAGCTGAGCGCCATCTGACACAAATGAAGAAAATGCTGGAGGATGCCAAAAAGGACTGGATGAAGAAGATGAAGGACCGGAAGAATGAGGTGCAGGATCTCACTCGCAGACAAGAACGTGAGGAGCTGAAAGAGCTGAAAAGGTGCGCAACTACATGATAATACGCCACAGAAGGTGGCCAATGAGCAAGCTTATGATAATCTCAGTTTGATGCACCTTGCATGACTGATGACCGAATCTTCAGCCGATACTTTGGAGAATGAGTGTGTGTGAGACTCACACACACTGTGAGTAGACTCTGTTGAAGGTGTAGACGTTTGTGATGGCGCTGTTGTGCCGTTGAAGTGAAGGGATGGTGTTTTCTGCTAGTTGCATCTGGCGGCTTGGCTTCTTGCCATTTTACTGCCTTCTCAGTTTGGAATGAAGGTTGTGTTCTATGTAGAAAAGAGCAGCAAGAAGAGGATCAGCGCAAGGAACAGGAGCGATTAAAGCGGATAGCTTTGGAGCAGGAGGCCCATGAGATGCAGATTCAAGAGCTGGCACCAAAGATAGAAGCAATGGAGGCCTCATGGAACCGCCTGCGCACTATCACTGGTGCAGACGAACCAGAGGAAGTTATTGCATACTGGGAGGGCCTCAAAAGCAAAGAGGAAAACATGCGTCAGCTGGTGGCAAATGCTGAGACCAACGAGTCAAATGTTAAGGTAAGCAGGTTTGACCGTGTGGTGTCGCACACAAGTCGTCCTGCGATGAAGCGTCCCCAATATCACCACTTCGCTGCCCAGCATGCTTCCATAATTACTGAGAATGATGTGTATGTTTCAATACCCGTATCATGACACAAGAACTTTGTTGATATTCTGCGTTCATGGTACTGTACATACATTTTTCCAATTATTACTTAATGAAATGTTGCATGGAAAGTTCCTTGACGATGTAGGCAAAGATTGAAGATCTTCTGGGTCGCCGAAACGAAGTTCTGGAGGTGGATGGCACCCTACAGACGCATCTGGTGACAGGGAACGCAGCAGACTATGAGCTGCGCATTAGTGACGCTCACCGCAAGATGGATGTTATGCGTACGAAGTTTGAGAAGCTGAGAACAGTGTGCATCAGCTCCGACCAAGCCCTCAAGTGTGTGCTTGACAGGGTCAAGGTTGCATTGAGGGAGATGGAGCCGGCTGAGCTCGCCCCCGCGAGCAAAATTCCCCAGGGCACACCACCCCGACAGAGCAAGAAGCTTGATCGGCGCGAGAGGTGCTCGCTGTTCACTATTGAAGCCTTTGAAATCTCACAAATACATTTCTCACAGAACTTCTGCTGTTTCTCTTCTTTCATATTCTGTGTGATGCAGCTGATCTTGACTTCTGTTCATTGTTCTGTCCTGGGTACTCGTGCCCTTTTGCATCCCCAGATATTGTTCATCATCTGGCAACCATGTCTCGCCAGGATCATATGCTTAGAACATATGCTGCATACCACATGTGGCACTTCTTGAACAAAATTCAGAATGTTCCTATAGTGTCTTGTTTTGGTGCGCATGCAGTGTCACCGGCAAAGCACTCTCAAGCCGAGAATCCAACAAGCGGAATGCAACACCACTCTCGGACGAGGTAAACCCTGCAGAGAGGCAGGCACCTGATGGCGTGCGAACCACACCCAACAGTGACAGCCTCCTCAACCTTGGTCCAACATCTGGTTCAAGCACAATCGACGACGATGCCTTCTTCGAGGGACTACCTGGGCTCGTCCAGGACGTGACTGACAAGCTCAGTCACCTTCTTGAGCTCGAATCCGACATTATTGCAGCTGGAAGCCTGCCCATGAACCCACCCACAGTTGGGGAAATCAGCGCACTTGAAGAAGTGGATCCCATACTGGAGACGGTATCGCCTTCATCACCATGAGTCATTGGCCTTGTCAAAAATTACAACTGGTGTTCACTAACATGACGTACGAACGAGAGTATAGCCTTGCACAAGTGTTCGGGAAATGTACAAATCGCATAGCACCTGTTTTCAGGAATTGTACACCCACCCTTGACTGCATGGTGCACCCGTCGTCCGAACTCACAGCCTTACTGTGCACTGAGCCAGCGTTACAAACTGTGCATGTGATTTAATATCTCATCGCTCGAAATGCCTCAGTGTTGATGAACCTGGATGTGTCGCCTTTTCACTGAGACACATTATCGGTGCGGAGGGGCAAGATGTGTCAGATGTGCAGAGCCCTCGCGAAGAAAGTGTAGCTGCAACTCCAGATGCTGCGAACGCAGATGAGACTGCCCTTGATGCTTCAGCACCAGCAGAAGAGGCAGAAGAGTTAATAGACGCTGGAGATGTAGCTGTTACAAGTGCACAAGAGGAGTCTGCAGCGGTGGGGGCTCTTGATGACGCCGTTGCGGCTGAAGGCGGGACACTGGAAGAGCCTGCTGCTGATGACGGTAACAGTGCAGCAGGTGCAGTCCTTCCAGAAGATTTCTGAATGCTCAGACACATGGACTAGCCTTTGGAGTATATGGAATACTGGTACACTGGTGTATCGCTTCGGTCTCGTATATGCAACCAACACGGGTTGCCATTGTCTGCCACGTGGAACACAGATGGCCAGTGTGACAGCAGGGGAACAAGATGCACAAGTGGAGGCAGAGAATGCACTGGCGGAAGAAGCTGCAACCAGTGCTGTGGTAGAAGCTGAGGGTGCGGAAGAGGGAAGCACAGCAGAAGCGAGTGGTGCTGCTCCAGACGCACCACCGGACGCACCACCAGATTCTCCCCATTTTGTGCAGCGGCCAACTTTACTGGACGAACTACTTGAAAGTGACGAGGTGCTTCAAGAAAGTGAGATAGAGAAGCGCTTGCTGATGATTAATAAGCGGATGCCAAAGTATGTCAACACTGCACCCTTTATTGTTTGGATTCCAACACAAAATTTCCTTCTAATAAGAGCAGAATGAGTTGCATTGAATTCGTTGTGTAGTCTATTGATTGTAGTTCTTGTGAGACTGATCTACAGAATGCTTCAGAAGTGAAGGCTGAAAATAAAATGTGCAGGCTCGATTGGTCGGGTGCACCTCTTATGGACACAGTCAACCCTGAACTTAAAGGGAAGCTACCTGACCTCAGTGCAATGACCAAGCGGGTGAAGGGGCGGCGTAAGCCAGAAAAGGTGGTTGTACTTGATCGCATCATGGGCTGCACAGAGGAAGAAAAGGCAGACGAGGATGAGGAGGAAGAGGATGACGGTGACGATGATGACAAAGACGCGGTAGTGGACCGTGAACAGATCAAGCGAATGGCAGCCAAGATGGAGACAAGGGCAGCAAAAGCACGCGCAGAGGCAGCTGAGTGAATGTGGCGTTCACCTGTAGAGCTCCTGTTACTTGTAGCAGAGCTGATAATGTGAACACTCCAGCACTGATTGAATGGATGTGTAAACCAATCTCTTTCCTCTCAATCACTTCGGTGGCTACAGAATGGAAAATGGTGCCGTATGTGGGGGGCTATATCTATATCAGATCTGCAATAGTTCTCGTGCCTTGTGAAAACCACATCACTAATGGTGCAGTACAAGTGCACCATGTGCATAGTTATACAAGTAGCTATCGCAAGCCCAGTGCTTAGAACAGCATATTTTCTACTCTTTGAATAGTAAGATAATTAGATTTCTTTTCGGAGTGCAAGAAAAAACATTTGTGGGGATCTTGGGCCTGACCTAAGGTGCAACCATCCGGCGCATGTTCCAATTTTCGTGCGCATGTGTTGCTGGTTACCCGGGCGAGGGCACTCACCATCGGACTGGAAACATTTAAAATGATGATTTCAATGATGTAGAGTTCAGTGAGAAGTGAGTTGTACACAACTTACTGGTTCAATCAAGCTTAACAGCTCACAACAATCGTGAGGCAGCATTGCGCAAGGCTGGAATCAAAATTTTGCCGCTACCAAGCACAAAGTAAAACTCCAGTCTGCGCACCCAGGACAAGCATCCACTTACTCCACAGTGGCAGTGACATACGCTTACACAAAAGATGAAAAATGTCAGCACCACAATAAGACACCGTGAAACTACAGAACGCAATGCCCGCCGTCTTGGGCTACCCAGCCGGCGATGCGCCAACACGGGCGCCCCCACAAGTCACAGAGAGCCCTTGCCAGAGAACCACAGCTGGAGGACACCAAAGTGGCTGCAGGGTGGTGGTGGCAGGGGGGTCGCATGCTGGGCATGTTGCACCGGAGGAGGATGGGAGGTGTGCGAGAAGTGGGCAGAGGCGTGCGGTGGATGGGAGGAGCGGTGGATGGGAGGAGGGGAGTGGGGGCGCCGATGCAGAGGTGCGAAGGTCGGGTGGGGGGCTGGCGCGCGTGCGAGAGAACGTCACGAGGTAGAGCGAGAAGCTGAGACAAGCGATGCTTATAGGAGCGGGGAGGCGAAGGAACGGTCGGGGGTGGGAGCTGCCGTGTGGACGAGCACGATTTTGAACTATGGCTATGGGCCATAGCATCACTGGCAGAAACCTTGAAGTAATGCAGACTTAAGTTCGTCACTGCGTTTCACTATGGTATCGGTCTTCTATGTCGATGCTGTTTGTTTACATCCACAGCGGCGCAGCTCACAAGCACGAAATCGGGTGCACCACTATAGAGCACCTGAAACCAACTAATAACGCAAGCTCCACAAGCAGCATCCATGGAGCGCCTACCACTGAGTACAAAACACACCGAAGCACCAAAGAAGCGAACAGCCGGTCAGAGGCAGCGCCAAAACCCTACACGCAAGCGCCATACGTCCGCAGCACAATGGTGAAACAACACTGCACAGACCGGACGGCCCAAGGCCACGGGCCATCGCCGCTTGCGTGGCACCATCAGCGGTGGCGCCTGCCAGGAACCACCAGAAAAGTTTGCAGCAGGACACCCGGGCGCAGGGTGGCCGCAGCAGGTGGCGGGAGGGGGAAGTGGCATGGATTCAGGAGTTGGGGAGGGGGGCGGAGGAATGTGGGGGGTGGGAAGCACGGTGCGCCGGCGGAGGAAGAACGGCCGAGGGTGGCACTACGTCGGAGGAATCAGGGGGCAGTGGCCTTCAACATGCAGTAGAGAGGGGCACGCAAGGGGGGCGTTGGGTGATGGAGGGGGTGTGCGGGTTGTTTGCGCCGGCTAGGGGTGGGAGGCTGAGGGGCTGCCAGGGTCAGGAGGGGCGCGGGAGGGGACCGCACCGGGCGGGAGCGCTAAGCAGAGGCAGACGGCACTCGGAGGAGGGGGAGAGGGAGGAATGGTAGCCGCAGTTTTGGGATGATGTGAGTAAGGCTCTTAATTAGGATGCCTAGGGGGTCGATTAGCCATAGATTAGTTAGGCGGTAATCAATCTTTAAGTAGGAATGAGCCAAAAATAATGATTACGGGTTAATGTCTGGTCCTAATCAATACCTGAGTGTGTCGTTCTCGCATTGATTACAGGTTGATTATTAACTAATTTTGTGAAAGTTACAGACGTACATCCATCACATGGCACAGCAGGAATTAACTAATACCGGAATAATCACAGGGTTGCGTATACATCAACACACTGCGACAATGTTGATGTAAGTTTCACACTGGGTTGTGAATCCCCTCGTCCTCGCCCCGGCCCCCGCCCACCAGCCTCTACCGGTCCCCGCTGATGGCCCGCCCGAATCGAATGGCCCCCGCCTGCCGCGGCCCTCTCGGCGTCGCCTCCTCCCTCCCGCGAAAGCCTCAGCATCCCCCATACACCGGTGCTAGCGCCCCCTGATTCCGACGGCTGCTCACCGTCGAGCTCCCCTGGCCAGCCTGCTGGCGGGCGTCGCGCACGGCGCCCGCCCCCGGCGGGGTGTGGGTAGCCCGCCCCTGCGTGCCGGGTCTGGCACCCTAATCCTGTCCTGTGTCATGGTGGCGCTGCTGACCTGTAGGTACAGGGAGCATTCGCTTGATGCCTTTTGTACTAGGTGCTCTGGTAGGTCCTGCCGTGTGTGTTGTGCCATTCTTCTTGCTCTGTGCTTAGTGGTTACATGGCCATGTAACCACTAATGCATGGTCGTGTTCTCGGCGATGCTCCTAGACCCATGCGCTTTGTGTGCTACCGTTCCGTGCCACTATCGATCCAACTCTTCACTGGGTTGCGTACGAAAACTGGGTTGAGGAGAAAACATTATCAATATCGTACCATCTGACAGGAAATTTCCAGACATACCTGTTCATTCAGTGACTCACCATCAGTTTGTGACAGGTTGGTGTCTCTTGACACGTGTGCATTCCCGGCTTCCTAATGTACTACCTCATGCCACCTGCTGCGCACCCACGCCCTTGCTACGCCACTACCTCATGAGAACGCACAAAACCATGGAAAGCCTGACACCTCTCCGCAGCACATGATCAGCTGCACTACAGGTCATAAGAAATCAGCACACGTGCTTTGGGGGCGGCGCCCCTGGGCTTCGCAATGGTACTCTTGTCGTTGCGAAGGCCAAGCCATGCCCTCGGATCATCAAACTCCACCAAAGCAGACCAGTTGTTCTCCCTTACCCGCAGCACCGGCTCCTGAACTTGCTGTTGCTGTGTAAGTGCAGATGCAAATCGATCAGGCTGCTGCAAAGTAGCACATTGCACAATAAACAAACTGCACAATTTAAAAGTGCACTCCGCGAAGCGTGCGCAGCGTTGGTCGCAGACACACCAGAGCTCACTCTGAGGCAGGATGATAAAGAACAAGTTAGTTTATAGATCGCACCAGTGTCATACTTGACAGCTTGCTGCCATTCCAAAATAATCTTGAGCCCGCTGTGAGCTTGATGTCTTGCCTCTTCATAAATCGCATGACTTTGTAGTTCAAAAGCGCCCTGGCCTGGACCTGAGGCTTCCTTGGCTGTACAGACAAAGCTACAGGTAACGATGCTGAACTCAGTAGCACTCACAAACGGCATACACAATTCTGTACACAAACGGATATCTCTGCAGAACGAGTGCATGCCGCCCACTTCTGTGCTTGGAGCTCCATGGACAACACAACTGTGTTGTCACAAGAGCCTCAGCAGTGCCTATGGCATGCTTCTGGGGACAATGTCCAAAAAAAGAATAAATTTACGCCTTGAGAGACTGCTTGAAGCGGTAAAAACTGAAGTAACTTGCAGCCAGCAGAGTATGCTGGAACGAAGCAGGCTGGATATACAACAGGTGCATGGAACATGCGAGTACAGTACCTGCAAGCGCGCTGCATCCCATTCACAGTTACAGCTGAGATTCGCAGAAAGGGCTTGCCCAGCATCTCGGGGCTGAAAATGGAACTCTTTCTTCAACACAGGTCCCAAGAACACCTTTTCCTGAAAATGAACCCCGAGATCGTGTTGACGATGCCAGGAAATATTGGCACGGTGTCCATTTATAGCTTACATATAAGCTATGTGAACAACCCAAGGCGTACCCGTGGACCCGAGCCGATCATGTAGTGGGCACCAACCCCCAAACGCATGCGGTTGTCTACGGGGCCATGCTTGCGGCCTAAGAAACACCAGAACTGCCTGAGATATCCATCGATGTCAAGCTTAGATGCCGTTGTGTTAAGATTGACATACGTGCGACTAACCGTATCAAATTGTGTAGACAGCTTCAAGCGGCCGCGCAGGGAAGTTGAGCCGTTGTTGAGACTATGCCGCAGCTGTGTCTCCATAAGGAAAAACTCTGACAAACTATTCTATGCCTTCTTCACAGGCCCACAAGTCAACAGCGTCACAGCTGAAAACCGGAACGAAAGTCATACATCGACGACGAGTCAGAGTGCTGAAAACCAAGTGTTGTACCAACGCAAGGCATATGATTTGATAGCGGGGATTTGCTCCACGCGCAGAGGGTAGCATGAACGTGGTTGCCTTCTTTCGAACGTTTCGGACTTATATGACTTGAAAACATTCTGGTTGCACATATCCCGGGATGTGCTGGAAACAACACAGCGAGCCCGCGCAAAATTATTGTCTGGCAATACAACACCCCAAGTCTACAAGCGGTGTGTTTAACACATGCTGGTGGTCCTGCTGTTCATCAAGTGACAGGTAGCACATGCTTCCGCCTGTTGATCAAGTGACTGGCAGCATGATATGCAGGCACTCTAGATCTCGAAAGAAACCATTGATTAGTACGCCGCAAATACGAATGTGTAGACATTCAATGTGCTGTGGACGCTGAGGTATGATGTGTTGCTTTAACAGTTACTGATCCAACAACTTGAAGCCGTGGTACAGGCGAAGCCAGGTCCACTCAGCGCGGTTGTAGTTTAGTGGTTAGAATATCACGTTGTGGCGGCGGTCCCCAAGGGCAGTCCAGGATACCGTGATGACCTGGGTTCGATTCCCAGCAACCGCATGCAACAGGTTTTGTAATTTTTTCGGTAATAGTAATTTGTGTAGTATTACTTGTAATATCTCGCTGTGAATGATCTAGTTACTTGTTTTGTTTTTGGCTACTTGGGTTCATGCCTATTCAATACCTTTCCGGTTTGTAAAAACTGCAGTTACTTGTTTTGTCTGTTTTACAAACAGCGAAGGTAGTGAATAGCAACAGCAACGCACACGAAACATCCACCACTTCAGTCGAATGGATTCTTGTTTGTAACCGCAGAGAATACTTTGATCGGCCGTAATTCGGGTACGGGGGGCTCGGAGAGAAAAAAAGAAGGGGAGCGAGGAGGTGTGAGAGTTAGACGTGCATCCATAACATGGCAGGAGATTGTTCACACAGCAAGACAATCGCAACGGCGCTAAAGCTTGAGAACAACAAACACATGAGGCAGCCGGCAACAATTGCAAATTCCGTCGGCCCTGTGTAACCCCTTGGGCAAAGGGCATTCTGGGAGAGAGACAGGGAATATACAGGAATATTGCCTGTAAGAAAGGAATCAACGGCCATTGGATCTATATATACAGATATACCGTAGTATTGCCAATGGATCAGCGGGCCCGTCCCTTTTGGACCTCAAAGACCGGCCGAATTCAAATCACTAAACTTAGTTCTGTCCCGAACGACCCGATATCACCGGATCAGTGAATTACTGTTTGTGAATGCCCCGTCCCCTTGGAGCACGCGTACGGACAACGATTACTTTCGAAGCTTGTGACAGTCAAAGCTGGTTGCAATTGCAGTCAGGCAGGCTCGTAAAAATCTGCAGTCGTCTCTCCTAGACACTGTTTCACATCATCCTGATAATCCCAACCTTCGTTCATGGCCAGTTCTTGACTGTCAGCCTCGGGCACATGCAAATCACTAGAGTCATCCATGGATGAGCCATGTGTTCGAATTCTTCCAGGGGTAGCGCATGCACATGAAATTTGTCAATTGCAAACCATAGATCCGCCCAACACAAGCTCAATAGTTTTTGTCATTCCTGATCTCTCTTGTTACATATCAATTGTCCGTTTCTTGGGCGGATCTATGGCTTCGTCTAGGTCAGTGGACTGAGTAGTGGCTTTCTCGAACTTCCGAGTCTGAGTCAGCAGCATGCATTCACGGATCCGTACACGAAGCGAGTAAACTGCAGCTCATGGCCACAAATTGCAACAAAGGGAAATTTGTTTTTCTCCTATAGAGTATTCTGCAGTTGTAGATTTTTGTCTATTTGGGTTCATGCCTATTTACTACCTTTCCGGTTTGTAATGAAACAGATCCCTGGCAACGTTGTTTCGGCCTGTAGCGACGGATCCGGATACACGTACAGTAACATCTGGTTAATACGCACCTGGTTTATACGAACTTGTGGACAATACGAACCAAACCAGTGGGGTCAAACCGCGACCATACAAATTTCGCTGGTTTATACGCACTCCTGATATGTCGGCGCTCCGTAGTGCGAACTTTTGGGCACAAGTTTACATCGACAACAAACAGTCTTAGACATTGTTCAGCACAGGGCTGAGGCAAGGCGACGCGCCATGACGTATCAATTCACGAAGAAAACTATCCAGTTGTTCTCTGAGGCTCGTATCACCAGACTTATAAACCTGAGGCTCGTATCACCACAGTGACTTGGCTGAGTGCATGTTTGTTGAGTGAGTGGTTGATGCAATGAGTGGCCCTGTTCCCAAGAAAACCAGGTTTGATTGGAAGTTAGAACACAAGATATGGCTTCTTGATCATGCTGTAGCGAATCCTCTCCTAAAATATGAAGACTTAGCTAAGGCACTAGCAGAGCACATCAATTCGTCAAGGAGTCGTGATCAGAAGACTGTGGATGCACCACGCAAGAACACCATCTCTGACTAGATGAGAAAAAAGGACGACCTCAGAAGGCAGTACGGGTCCTCGTCTGGTAACCAGCAGCGTGAACGTTCCGCCGCCACCCACTGCTGGAGCAGACTCTTGCTATGTGGTTTCATCAGCAAGAATCACGTCAATTAGTGGTGACAAATGAGTTGCTTCGTGCTCAAGCAAAGATATTTGCGCCTGAGTTCAATGTGCCTGCAACAATGGATGGTTGCAGGGGTTCAAGCATCGCCATCACATCAAGCGTGTGACTCTACGGCGAAGCGGAATCCGCTGATCAAGCAGGGATTGACCTTGCTCGCAGCAAAATCAGACAGATCACTGCAGGCTATTCTGCTGATGACATTTACAACCAAGACGAGACATGCTTGTTTTGGCGGCAGTTGCCACAGCGAACACTTGCCACCGGCAAGAAAGCCGGTCGCAAGAAAGACAAGCAACGCATCATACTGTCCTTGACATGCAATGCTTCGGGCAGTGATAAGCGTGAGTTGTTCGTGATAGGGAAAGCAAAGCGTCCACGCTCGTTTCCCAAGAATTTCCAGCGAGACTGGGGAATTCACTACAGAAGCTGATTTTTTTACATTAACTTTGTTTTTGGGCGATCCTCTTTCTACTACGAACTTTCCCAGAGATCCGAACAAGTGCGTATAAAAGCGAGAGGGTTAATACGAGCTGCTGGCTTATACGAACCAAAACAGTGAGGTCAAATGGGTTCGTATTAACCAGATGTTACTGTAGTTGCAAATCTTGCACCAAAAAGCGCACACATGCCCTGTATCAACGTCATCAGAACGATGTTCTCCACGCAACATACAGAAGCAAAGAATCATGTTCTACTCGTTATTTCGGTCACGTACATGTGTTTGTCACTCGATTTGGTGATCTGTAGGCTCATTGACACGATATAGTACCCCTGGAAGAATTCGAACATCCATGATAATGGCCATTAGCATGGCTCTTTTCCTGAAATCTGCACCCTCCCAACACTTGTTATACCCCACACGACACAGGCTGCTAGCATGTTCACATTCTCAAGGCTGGCGTAGGCACCATCGATAATCTACAACAAGAACATTCTCCAGTTCTGTCACCAGGAGAGGGGTCTGTGTGCAGCTGGGGCTGCAGGCTGCCGCCCTCACGTTCACTGGACCCACTGTGCAACCTCTAAAGGCCGCAGGGTCAAACTGGACGCAGGGTCAAACATTGTTTTAGCCTGTGTCCGCGCACAGATGCGAAACCGCCGGCCGAACTTTTTCCAGTAAGTCACAGTCCCCTGTGTGAAAAAGTTTCGCTGGGCCAAGATAAACATTGTTTTCACCAAGCGTGTCCCGACTGGTAAAAATGTCCGCCGATCCATTGGCAATACTATGGTAGCCACATATCAGAAAAACCTCCAAGACCTAGAGATCACGTTCGTGGGCCTCATTTCAGCCATTCCAGTCATTCCCATACGCCTAGAGTAACCTTGCATATATACCCTAGCATATATAATCCAGAATAGCTACAGATCTTCCCAATTAAACCTTCCAAATTGAACCTCCATACTTCTCTCTCTGGGAAGGCCGTGCGCACCGCCCCGTCACTACTCCTCTCTCCATGTCGTCTCCATCCGCCCCTCCCTCCCTCCCTCCATTCGTATTTTTCGACTCTTTCCATTCCTCTTCTTATCCATTCTCTCTCTAGGGAGTCCCCCGCCCTCATCCCCAGGTTCACCTCCTTCTTCCATTCCTCCTCTTTGATGTCTCTCCCTCCCCATTATTATTTCTCTTCCCAGGTCTTCTCCATCCGCCCTCCCTCTATTCTTCATTTCCGGTGTGTGCCACAAAAAAACCCCCGCGCGCCCAGGGGCTCGAACCCGGGACCAGCTTCAGCCCTTCGCCCAAAATTCTCTTTTCTCGCTCGCCCCGGCCGGAAATTGCATCCGGGCCCAAATTATGGACCATAACATTTAAATTCGATACGATCACAGAATTGAGATTAGGAGGAAACAGTGGGGTCCAAAATAAAAGACGGTGTGCAAAATGATCCTACCAGGGATCGAACCTGGAATCTTCGGTTATACACTGCTCATGCGAAGCATGTAACGTCCACTACCGTAGACCGACGCCTTATCCATTGGGCCATAGGACCTTATGCGTGTCCTATGGTCAGGAAGTATATTACATAAACAACAAATTCAGTACATTGCAACAACTGCTCGTTGCCAAGCGTACACATCCTACCGTTCCCACTTCAAGACGCGTGTTCATATCTATTCAGTTGCACTTTAAGCAGCTTTGTACATTTCACGTGATGAACGGTACGGTACCGTGGATGAACTGTACGTGTGGATGTTCCGAGCCACTTATCCGGTCGCTACGTCATGGATTCTGTACATATGGGGAGGATGTCAGGGGCCCTAGGGGTTGCAACAAGAAGTTGCAACGTACACTTCACGATCTCGTATGCAGCATTTCCAGACGGAATGTAGTATCGCAGCACCTCTGGGTGGCATCTCTTACGTGGAACTATTTTCTGTACGAAAGGGTGCTGTACGGGATTTTCAAAGTTTTGGGTGTCGATTTGAGCTTCAAAATAGGACCCAATTTTCAGATAGAAAACGCTCACACAAGTGCAGAAACACACCACAATGAAAAATGCGCAATGGATACCACTGAGCATTGCCTGACCACTTCTCAAAAATCCGTGGGTGAAAGGTGGCGAGGCTGCACAGTCACTTTTTTTCCAACTTGTAGAACCAAGTTGTGCAGAAACGGGGACTGGGTTCCCTTGAGAAGCCCATTTCTTCATCTGATAGTGACAGCTGTTGATCCAGGTGCATAAGAGAGTCTGGTACTCTTGGAAACGATGTACGAGGAGGTTATTCTGTGGGAGTCACGAAGTAGTGTAACACTCACAATTCGGAAAGAAGTATAGCAAAGTATCAAAACTATTTTTTTGCCCACAGATGAGTGTGAAGGCCACACATAAGTGTACTGCTCATCACTGGAAACTAACAATAATTGCGTAAACTGCAACTATAGACATATGAATGTGCGTCGAAGCCAGTCACTGGTAGGACCTACATTTCCATATTCAGTTAGTATGAAAACAATCAGACCCTCGACCATCATGGACTGACGACTGAGTCACAATGATTAACTCAAAAACACATTGACTGCTTATGGTGCATGGGTGTTGACCCCACATGGAGAACCTATGGTGTATTTCGAAATCCTTGATCAATCCTTGGACTCAATCATGATTGAGTCCAAGTGAACACAATACTGCTGGATTATTGAGGCCGCCTCATGGACTCAGCATGTAGGAAATATGGATTCCATCTAATGGAGTCACCATGTGCGCAATATTGACCCCCCTGCAGCTTGCTGGCCAGTTCTGTGGTGCCGTTTGTTGAGTCAGCCTGCACTCCGTTCTAGTGTTGAAGTATTTCACTGCGTGGGATCTCTCGAGACATGAGGCAATGGCTCACACATCTGCTGATGTACAGTCATGTGCAGGACACTAAATAAACAATGGAAAGAAAAAAGTTGCAAAGAAGTTCAAAATGATTGCCAAAAATATCGAACGTGCATTACATCCCTTATGTACAATCCGGAAAGGTTGTTAACGGGCATTTCACAATTCATTGGCTCTGCACCTTGCTTGTCGATTCGCCGAGTCTCCTCTTGTAAGGTGAAGGAAGTGCCTGAAGACATGCACTTTCCTTCAGAAGTTCTTCCATGCTGGGGGTGGTAGGTGCTGGGCACCAACAGCAAGCTCCCACCCCGGGGTGGGAGCTTGCTGTTGGTCTATGACATCATGTACATGATGTCATGGACGTTGCAGGAGGCCAACATGTTGGCCTCCTGCCACGTTCACAACATCAACAATGTCATCCTCATCGGGCACCATACTGTCACTAGAGTTCTTTTGTTCCGTGTCCCCCTCCGGCTCTGAGTGGAATTCTTCATCCTCCAACCCTTCCTCTTCCTCCTCGCCCACTTCCGTCTCCTTGTCTGCATCAGACAATGAGTCTTCTATACACTTTGCAGCTTTCGACATATCTCTCACTCTCCCAGTTGCCACTGCCTGGCGGGTGGTATGTGCTTGATCCGCCTCTATATCTTTATTGGGAGGCGCGCCAGAGACAGCGCCAGCAGTGGAATCCTTGCCTTCAGGCAGTTCCTTGATCTGATTGACCAGCTCAGTACTGATAAGGCCGTCTTCCTGCATGATTGTCCTATTGTGGGATATACCATGCTGCAAATCAAGACACACTCCTTTCCGTCAGAATTCGATTCTTTTGGTTTGTCATAGCTTGCCGAACGTTCTTGTCTATCAGCTAGAGGACTTGCCTCCTGATGCAGTCTGCTGTACATGTGGGAGGCTACAAGGGAGTGGCAGAAGTGCTATTCTCCTTATCATCATCCCCCTCCTCTCCAGGGTTCTCAGGAGCCCGCAGAGATGTGTGCTGGCCCAAGGCACTGTGAGTGCGACGGTGCTGCTGCCCAACTGTTGGAGTGCTGCTAATAGTGCGTGCATGATTTTGCTTTAATGGCATTGACTCAAAACGAAGCAAATGAACTCACACATCCCAAGGTAACACCCCAGGTGATGCAGTGGACATACCAGGGGTGACGGGGCTTCTTGCAGGCCCCAAGAGTGGTGCAATGCGAGCACTCCTCCGCGTTGGCTGCTTCGCTTCCTTGCCAGTATCAGGAGCAGGCCATGCAGGCACCAAATCTGCATCGGCCTCTTGCTCCTTCCTCTCTGAGGGCTTCATGAACAATAACATTTCCCGCAATAATATGTTTGAGCTTCTCTTCCTCCGCCAGAAGCAGCCCATTCTGCTCCTGTAGGTCTCCAAGCTGCCTCTCGAAGGCTTCCTTCTGCCTCTTCTTTGCGTTCTGTAACTTTCACAATTTTCACAATCTTTGCGTTAACAAGAACGTGCTTGTTAACGCAAAGAAGAGGCAGAAGTTCGAAGTTCTTGGTGATACTAGGAAGTCCCGCTTTTGATCTTTTTTCGTGTAAACACTTGGTATTCTCACACTCTGAGCTTGCCATTACTGCAAGCGCCTGATAGTTCTATTGCAGCAAGATATGGTGCAGAATTCGAACGGTTCGGGCATGATACGGCCTCCCCAGATCCACCGAATTCTTGTCTGTTGAGCTTCGAAGCTCAACAGACAAGATGTATCTTCGTATATTCACCCTTAGTGACGCAACCATCACACTGACAGGTTATACGCGGAGTTGCTGTGCAAGCCAATTGCAACGCCGTCTTACTCGTCAACACAGGTAACGATCAAGAAAAGAATGTAACTCTATGGCTGGTGCCTAACAGATACATATAAGTGGCTGTGTGCACTTGCCTGTAACCTGTATACGACTTGTACGACCGTGCGTAGGGGAGGGGGGTCTTTCTGGGAGGGGGTTCTTTCTGGGAGGGGGGGGGGGCAGATATGTACGACTGTACGACTAGAGCTCGTAATTCAGATGTCTAGAACAGGGTTGTTCATCCCAACGGGATCCCAGTAAATAACGACGATTTTTCGAAACTTCCAACAGCGAGTGAAGTGAACCTTTGGGAATCCCAACGCGGCGAAACGGAGGTATTGTGCGAAGCCCATTGGCAACGTGTAGCCGTGTTGGGACTCCCCACACCGATTGCAGTCGAATTGGGGTGCTCATGTTGAGATCGCTGAGCTGGAACGCCTACTGACGTTCGGTCGTTAGTGCATTCGTGTAAGCTAATTGGTGATGGAAATGTATTGACAGAGCCGTACACATCTCCAAGGCCAAGTGTGGCCCGGGGGTGTATGTCCCTATCCCACCCTTTCGGGGGTGCTGAGGCCGAAGCCCTTCTTGGGTATGGCGTTGTTCCCGATTAGGTTTTTTTATTGGCCCCCAGCTGAGCTGCATGCAGGGCCCTATATACCTATACCTTTCCGGTTTGTAAGGTGAGCTCGGCCCCCAGGGCCCTATACATCTAAGTGTTCTTTTTCGCAAGGTCTATGTCATAACCCTGACCAAACGTCCCCCTGGCAGCACATCTCTGCAGCGGCAAAAGTTTGGCCGAGGCCGTGGCCGCAAGGCAGACGACGGCCACCGGCAGCGCCGACACACAGTGGATCGGGGCAAACATAGGAGACGTTGTTTTACAAGTTCACTTGTTCACGCAGTTACCGGGATTTGTTTTGGGAGCCCAATTTGTGATGCCAAGCTCATTAGGATTCCCAACGCCGAATGGAGTGTCGTTGGGCGTAGCACAACGACTTGCCAGTCCCTTCGGGGGAAATCCCAACAGGAAAACAAGGGTCTGAACAACCCTGCTCGCGAGGGTGGTTTGTGTCAGGGCCCTCGATACCGTGCGGAGCCCTCAGTGTGTTGCAGCACACAGTTTTTTGTTTGGATGCAGACACACCATACCGACCATGGGAAAGCAATCTTTCTTGTCGTTCGGATCACAAAAGGAGTCAGCACCCCCGACGTCGACAGGGTGTCACGGGGACATACACCCCCGGGCCACACGGGGCCATACACCCCCGGGCCACACGGGGCCACGAAGGCAAGCACATAGGCTGCAGAGAATGCCGCACAATGTCGCAAGCACGCACAGGGTTGCCAACAGGGACCGCATCGTCAGCAACAACAGCACCAACAAGGAGGCTATAATTATAGCCTCATAGCTTATAAGCAATCCCGCAGGAACACAGACGGATCAAGAACCCAAGGGACACAATATGTACTCTCAGAGACAGGATCAAAGCAATTCGCATCACGTGCTGCAAGGAGAGCAGTCCACCCACGCCCTTCAGGGGGAACCAGCCGGAGCAAGTCATCCTAGGCCTAGAGGTCTTTCGGGTCAGGGGACCTCACTGGGACAGCTTGTCAACTAAACGGAAAGTGCTGCACACAACGCCATTCCAACGCAGTAAACCCCATAGCGCAACAAGTAGGTACTCTAGCCTTTGTGTTTGCCTCCCTGGTTTTGCGTTGTTTGGGGGTGTGTGTTCTTGTCCCGTCCCTTTGGAGGCGCTGAGGCTGAAGCCCTTCTTGGGTATGGCGTTGTTGCCGACAAGTTTATTTCCATTGGTTTCATTCGAGCAGCAGGAATCTGTCAGTTCCTCATAGGATTTCAGTCCTGTATAGACCCAATACCCAAGGGGAATGTCTCAATAAGGTCGAACAGCGATTTCACACATCCGCCTCTTCTTCTTCGGCAACTGCTATCTAAGTATCTCGCAACCAGCCATGCTTTGAGCCCCCTTACTGCCCACTCAGTGAGTGATGTCACAACCGATGGGCAACACATATTTGGTGAAGGCGGAATCGATGCGGTGCTTATCAGTGATGTGGTGCATGAACCACTGGCGTACACGCAAATAAATGCAGTTTGGCTGTTACTTGCCATCACTGGACTTCCCGTCCCCAGACTTCAGTACAATTGTCATCGGTGATGGCTGGTTGGGCTCCAGTGTCACCTGCAGGCACCCCAATCTTTCAACCAGTCATCTTGCATGTGAAACGTCTACACACATCCATAACATCGCATAGCACAGTGAAAGACTGTCACAACATCGGTTGCACTGTAGGATATTCAAACACTTGCAGACGCCAGCAACAAATCGGCAGGATATCGTTTTTAATGCAGTGGTCGCAGCTGTGCGATCGTGCAGCGCCCAGAACAAAAAAGTGCGTTGGCAGGCTCGTGATGGTGTTGTCAAGCTGCCTGAGTGAAGAGCCGCCTCCAAATGCGCATTGTGTCTAGCTTTATAGGGTGTGCCCCCATTGCTCCCTTTTCGTCTAAGGCTGCAGCGTTTTAATCATGACACTTTGAGCAATATAAGAAAAGAAATCGAGAGCGTTCTGACTTTCGGCAAATGTTTCAGGAAAAGCATCTGAATGGCACTTTTCAGCCCCTGTGGGGGAGCAGAATGATACACTACGTGCATATGATGCTACACATGCACTCTTATTGACGAGGTGTGCTTGGGGTGGCACTCCAGGCGCCAGTTCAAAGTAGTGTGCTGAGTCAGTGTGCTATATGGTGTGCTGAGTCAGTGACAACCCCCCTGAGCCACTTACCAACAACTGCACCAGGTGATCCCTCAAAGTCATAAAAATGTCATACACACAACTGTTGAACTTACTGATGTCAACACCATACAAAGTTGAATAGAACAGGTTTCAACTTCATCCGTGAAGCCATGCGTCTGATTTTCCAACTTTAGCGTTCTCTTTTGAATGATATTCGGGATCGCCATGTTGTGCAAAGCGTCAGGGTTAAACGGTGCAGCCTAACAGGGAGTGCAGTCAAGGAATTGGCAGACTCCTGGTACCCCAGAGTTTGCGGCATGGGGCGCACTGATTCTACACTCGTCAGAAACCCTCCATTCCAGCATCGACACGTCTTGAGAAACAGGTAGCCACGCGGTACGATAGAAGTTCTCACTTTCAAAAACAGACATCAGCATCAGAAACTATGCTGCTGGTGACAGAGACGCCTGAAGTTCCTGGGAAAGTTTGTGATATGCCATCGAGCATACCTGAACGTGTTCTTTGGAGTCTTGGCGCAAGAGCTCGAGGTCAACGTTCTGTCCGACCTTGCACTTGTCCAACGCCCGGTACAGGTCTGCAGCAGTCTTGATCTTCTTTCCGTCTGCTCCAATGATGATGTCCCCAAGCACCAACCTCCCGAATGAGTCCCTGCTGGTGCCTTTCACCCCCGCCTGCATCCAGGTCGCAAAGTTAGTGTAAAGGAGAGGCGCAACGCCTTGTTTTACAACCCGGAAAGTGAGTGAAAAGGCCAGAACCCAACGAGCCAAAATCAACTAGAGCAAAGCATCGCCACTTCACTAGAGCCGCACATGACCACGCCAGCACCACTTTCCACCAGGGTCATTGTGGTCAAGAACACACACAGAACGAGAAAGAAAGAGTAGGAAAAGAGCCACAACAGTGAGCATATGCCAACGCTGAGTCACCAATGGGCAAGATCCACAGGAAAAACAAACATGCAGACACTGTAACATTCACAGCACAACATACAATGCGATGTGAGCCACATCTGCCACCCAAACCACACCCAGCACTGATCATCTCGCGAACACCCTTCGCAAGCGTCATAAACCAGAACAGGCCGGGGCCAGCTCAAACAGCAGGTTTATCAACACTCTTGAGTCAAAATCCTCGTAGAAACGAACACAAAGCGACCTCGATCACACATTGTGGACCACGCTCACACCTTGGAAGCAGGGCCACCGTCCTTGACAGACAGCACAAGGATGCCGTTCACTCCCAGCTGAGAAGTTGAGCTATCAGGAGCAAAGGCGATGCCCAGAACGGGCCTCACAACTCTCCCATTTGCGATGATCTCGGTCACGCTATCCTTCACTGTGTCCACTGGAATCGCAAAGCCCACGCCGCTATTCGCACCGCTGGGGCTGTAGATCGCAGTGTTGATGCCTATCAAGTCCCCTGCATACTTGATTACAGTCTCACCTTGATACTTCGGTTCCCGCCGTGATTCGGTGCAAATGTAAGGGCAAATAAGTCTGGCGTAGTCACCGAATAATGAAATTTTTTATTTACGGGCGGCACGGTAGTGGGCCCGAGTTAAAGCGACCGATAATGCAGTCCTCGCTAAAATATTTTTTTTATAAGTAAATGGTTCTAAAGCAGAGGTCGTAGGTGAAGTTATCATCAAGGTGAGACTGTACCCGAAAGCAGAGTGCAGATTGAAGAGAGTAATTGGGTGTGCAGAGGAAAAGTGGCCCAAGTGCAGTATGTGCGATGTCCGAAGGAAGGTTGACCGTTGCAACGCGTTGATAATGATTCAGTATTAACCGTTTCGTCTCAGCTAGACGCAATACGTGGGTGTGCTTGATTCGGAAGAGGGCCATGTCACACCCGCAGAGCATTGAACAGATTCATGTGGTTCGTGGAGTGCCGAGTGCTGGTACTGTGTGTACAGCTGGCAACATGCAGAAGGAACATCATACCAGAAGAGTCCAGTAAAGGGCCTCCGCTGTTTCCTGGGTTGATTGCAGCATCAGTCTGCACATGACTCCTGATTCAGCGCTCCAGGAAAAAAAATACTCTGTGCATTGTGACCCAACGTTGACGAACACAAAACTATGCAAGGAAGTGGTGACGGCAATGCACACTTTGATGACACGCGGATTTTTTACTGGTCACTGTGCAAGCACTTAACAGTACGCATGAATGCAGGTGGAAACACAGGCACAACATGATGGTGGAAAACATCCAGAACACAATCTCAGAGGTGTACAGCAACAACTAATAAGAAGTTGTTAAATGTCAAGACTACCCAGCAGATGCAGCAGCTCACCTGGATGGCGTCTTGAATTGGCCGGCCAGTGATCCCTGACTGGATCTCTCGGTGCACTCCACTGACAATTCCCGTTGTCAGGGTATGATCCAGGCCGAAGGGGTTCCCTATGGCGTACACCTTTTGCCCCACGGCCACGTCCGATGATGATCCTAGCGAGACAGGCCTCAATGCATCCTGCAAACCTCACCATACTGAGCTTTTCTCTATACACGATCACATCAGCAGCTGTGTCGGACAGGCAGCTGCACAAGGCTCACACAGCTGCTTTAATAGGCTAACAGATCTGCCTTCTTTTCCGGTTCATAAACGGACCGCTTTCTCTTCCACTTGAAGGACTGCCACATCTCTGTCTTCATCCTGCCCCAACACTTTGGCTGGGAACTCTGCACCACCATCTACAACCACTTGCACAGTAGATGCACCCTTGATGACATGGTAGTTGGTCACTACATGGCCCTGCTTGTCCCACACGATGCCACTGCCAGCACCTGCTGGATAGTCTTGAAGATCTGAAGTGAATGCATCCCTCCTGCACAGCATCCGCGCTCTAAAGCGCACTTTTCTGGTTGAATTATGTGTGTGGCAGCTGCACGAAGCGGCTCTGGTACCAGCCTGGAAAGAATGCTGCTTACTATCGGTCAGTCACTGTGGCTATGTTGGAGATGTTTTTTGTCTCGACACTCACACCACAAGGGACACACACATCTCTACGCTAGTAGGTTGACCACACCTGCTTGAGAGGTTTGTGACATTCACCACGGAACTGGTGCTTTTGTTGAACAGATCAACAACTTTCTGTTCATCTGATGAGAGACGTGACCTGGCATCCGCTCGTTGCAAGCCAACTGGAGCAACAAGGAGAGCACCAGTGACTACTACAGCCTGTGCTATGCCACTTAGGCGCGCTGCTGCGAGGTCTAGGGCGCTCTGCTGTTGCTGCTGTGCATGACAGAGGACTGCACGCCCACAGGCCCTGCACACGCATGGAAACTATTTTTCTCCATGGCTCCACACAGTGATTGAGTTCTTATGTACGCTCCTCATTGGATCGACCCTCACATGCAAAGGCTAATTCGTAGTGCCGTGTCAGTCTGGAAAGGTGTCTCCAATGCCTGACAAAGCAACATTCAGATGCAACGGAGCGCTGGCCTTGAAACAGTGTGTCCAGATGCGCCCATGAAAATAGTCCACAAACAAAGAGTTCCTTGGAGGTGGGGATGCTCGTAGTTGCGGTCTTTCAAGAGTGCACTGGCTGCAGTGCTCTGCTCCGGGCTTGGATTCAAGCTCGGTTGCTTGCGGACCCCCCGCGGACGCCCCAGCCACTGCTATGAAACTGGACCTATGCAGAACTATCCAGCGTACCTCTATCAGCCCGTTGAGACTTTGTGTCGACACCGCTCTGTCTGGGAGCACTGAGTACCCTGGCTCTGCCTTCCGTTCGCAGCCAAAAAAATCCTACTATTACACGCAGAAACTGGTATGCTGGTGTTGGTATCGTGATGTTACCAATATTCATGGCAACGAGTTGCCACAAGTATTCAGATTTTCGATTCACGCGTGCAGGATTAGTACAATGTCGCTAACGAAGCTGTAAACCATAGAAGAGCTTCTGGAGAATAGAAAAGTTCAGAAGGCCTTCTGAAGCGTGCGCCAGAGCCCATGCGATTCCGTAAATTCACACGCGACTGCTGACTTTACTGTACTCGGTAGAACAAACCGAGTAAATTTAACATTTATTACGGTGAAGCATCGTACCGTCGAAAACCGGGGCTGTTTTTGGATGCACTGGTCGATGGCAGCAAACCACGCACTCCTGCCATTCCAGATGCTGAAGATGTGTGGCCAGCGGGTATCACACGACACAGGCAATACCTGGATGCTGCGCGCAACAAAAAAAACGCTTCCAGATACACCTCGCGGCAAGCAGCACGGTGAGAAGTGTGAGGCCACGTTCGAACACGGCCCACCAGACCGTGATACCCACCACACTTGACCTCTAAAAACAGAAGTGCCTACAATCTGTCAATTGTAACGACGTGTCAACAGGAAGTTTTATTTATACCATCATCATGCGCGCTCTCCACGGATTCTTTTGCACCAATGGGCAACGTGTGCACCATGGTGTTGCATGCGGTCAAGAATCTGTCATGCGCCTTCGATTACTCCATCGCACAGCTCCTGCAAGGTTCAAGAATGTTAGACAAGTACTGTATGACTTAACACACATCATCGATCCAGCTACTTATGTTTGTTAGAACTGAAGCATCACGATTGCTTTTGGCCAGGACAACAGCAGACGAAGGAATAGAACAGAACTACTTGAATTTTGAGTGAATACTGTTCTTGGGCATCCTTGGCTGGCACGGACTTGATATGGCAGACGTAGCTTACATAGTTGATGGCCTGAATGGACCCCCTTTCAACATGAAACTGATGAGCCACAAGTTCAGCGACTTGAAGGGTCTTGCACTGCTACAAAAGGTGTGTACGGTTGTTTAATGTTTCATGGGTTCTTTTTTACCCAGGAGTCCCCTCATTGCTGGATCCAGCACTGCAGGTCCATGATGTGTTGATGCACATCATCCCCAACGCAAAGCCTGTGGATGTACAAAACGAAGCAGATCCAACAAGCAAAATCATGGAATACCTGAAAGCAGTCAAGTACAAGCCTCCCACCGATGCTGGATCCTTCAGGCTGTCTCTGGCAAATGGAGCTCGTGATGTGGTGTACGGCCTTCTGAAATGGCTCCTCTCCCAGGTACCAGTCCTGCAGAGACGGGCAACGATCGGCATATACCTGACTATGCCCGAAGTTCCCGCAGAGTATCGGGGGATTCAGGTGCAGCATCAACTCTGCTCGGGCGTGACTTCTGTGGACATCAGCTTGTAGAACTGGACATTGTCATTACAGGAGATATCGAGCAGCATTGTAGAGATTCAAGAACTTCAAAGCGAGTTCAAGGAGCTGCACCAGCAATTGGAGGAGGTTAAGGCCAGCATGCCTTCTGTGGATGAACTTACGAAGTCCATCCAACGCAAAGAGAATGAACGTGCATCTCTACGTGCACGCACTGTTAAGGCTAAAGAAAAGGCTCAAGCGTATGCTTTCATGACCTGGGCATGGTTTCTGTCAGAGCAATGCTGCACGTTGAGCACTTGAATCCTGTTTCACATTGAAGGGGAACGTGGGATTCTAGGCCCTGATAGGGAACACAAGCAATACCATGTTCCAAAATCTCATGCGTCACCAAAAGCATGAAGTGGCCTCTATTTCTGTATCTTGTTATAAGCACCTGCTACTCTTGGTGGGCACAAGAACAAAGGACCAGTGAGTTGTTGCAGGCACCCTTTCTACTCCGAGCTACAAGCATCCTGTAAGAAGCTGTCTGCCGCCACTCAAGTGGTAGATAATCTGAAAAAGGATCTCGTAGACGAGCAGCAGAGGCGGAGCGCCGCAGACCGCGCCCTTGAGCGCACCTCTGGCCGCCTCGCTGACTTAAAGAACGCACTTACATCTGGCAGTGGATCCGAAGCTGTTGCTGCCCTGAAGCAGGAGGCTGCAAACCTCCGTGAACTTGTTAATGGCAGCCTGCCCAGGTGCGCATGATAGATATCATGCATCCATCATTGCAGTGAAGTGTGGCCATCATCACGTAACCTGTTCCAGCAACTCTTTGTTGTAGCAATCCGGCTCGAAACGTGTGACAAAGCCTGTACATAAACAAAAACTTGCTGGTGAAGTGCACATAGCCGTGATGCAGTCACGCAGTGGAGCCGGAGTAACCTAGACCTGCAGACTTGCTTTCATATTCTTTCACCATTCAAAGTCGCTGTGACAACAGCACTGTGCCTGATGATACGGTTTGTCCTGAGAGTACTGCGCAGTATTCAAAGTAACGTATTCATACCAAAAGAGGCGCGTTCCTGGTGTCAGGGTTCAAACATCAGTGCTTTCATGCAGTGAAATGCAAGAAAAGCGCAAAAAAGTTCAAGATCTTGTTGCAGCTCGTGACATTGACAATGAGGCATCTGTGAGGCGTCTGAGAGACAGTGAGACTCGGCTCCGAGCTGATGTTGCAGCCTTGTCTGCCACCAACGACAGTTTGAAAGGGCGGCTGGTGGAAAACAACGATGCAGACTACCGGCGCTTGCTTGTGCTTCAGGTGCGAAGCCTGAAACAATATTTCGCTACAAGGCTCTCTGGAATACTGGTGCACACACTGGTACCAACACTGTAAGCTTTGCCTGCTGGAAGCACATTTGTACAGTGTATATTTTAAGGGTTTTGGCCCATCGTCAAAGAACGGTATCAAGGGCAGCTTTCCGAACTATGCATTGTGATTAAAACGATAGTCCTGTCCATTTTTGCTCGAAAGTTGATGCCGAAATACATATCGGGGCTCCGGGGGAGTTCCATTCAGCACTCCTCATCCCTTGCACAATCAATCAAGACGTGTGTAAATCTTCTAAGTTATGGACACACGCTCTGTATGTCTGGTATCTATCGCTTTCTGTTGTGCTCAAAGCTTCTCTCTCCAGCACTCGAGAAGCCTGCTGCCCAATGCCTTCTGACAGGCCGATATGCCAAGGGAAATCGCGATGTCTACATAGTTCAAGAATCGATTTCAGATGTCACTTTTCTATCATACATCGTTCTAGAAAAGCCACATACTGGCACTTTCTTCGCCGACACCATTCAAAAAAAATTCAGAAGGCCACATTACTTGCAAGTACTATCGTTTCTTGATGTCTAAAGTATTAGAACGATACAATAACGCTAAACGCCATCATAAAGTACACAACTGCATTTGTAGCTTGGGTGGGCCGGATAAACTTTCCGGCAACAAAGAACTTGAAGCGATAGCATTATATCGTGTAAATAGGGTCATAACTTCGAAGAACACAATCGGGCATCAAGTCACCACGTGCTGTACTGTAAATCGCCCTCCATTATATAGTCTGCACAGGGAGGTGCTATACCAACAATGTGGTCATCACATGCATGGTGGCATCGCAGTGAATTCCGCGATTAGAGTACGTCCGCAGACGTATGCTGTCACAGCGCGAGCTGGAGGAAAACTGGAGCATTGTTGCCCTTCATCTTGCTTCAGATTGGCCTTAAGCCCAAAAGTTTCCCAGAAGGGCACCCCAATGTTCAATGACACAGTGAATGCTAGAAATTAGGATCTCTGGGTCCAGCACCAGTGCAACATGAAGGAATCGCGTGTTTGCAAGGGTACATTTGGGGTTATTGTGAGAGGAACTGGCCACCGCACACAATGTATGGGGCACATGTGTTTGGTTGTACATGTGGATGCGCTTCCAAGCGATGATAGGCCCTGAGATCACACAACCGTTCGTTTAGACACGGAGAGTTTTATCTGAGTGGCCTTGTGAAGCTTAAACCGCTTGTGAACCCCCGTCTTTCGAACAGAAGAGCATCAAAGTCGACAATGAAGCATTCACAGTAACACCCAGTTTGAAAATAACGTTTGGGCTCGTCCGGGCCCCAGACGGCTGCCGAAACCTCTGGTATACCAATTGGCAGCGAACGGGCTTACAAGCACAGGGTTATGGAGACACAGGAGCTGCTTCCCATTCCTTGAAGCACATGTTGGGTGGGTGTACAGAATTGTACTGGATCCATACCGGGATATGACGGCCCAGAGGTTCTATGGGCAGAACAGTAGATGTGTCGCTCATGTGACTTTTGCTGCGCACACTGCATCCTCATCCACAGCACGAAGGTGCCCTCACCCTCAGCGCCTCAACATTCACATGAATAGCTCCTTACCATCACTCCTCATCAACCTACGGGATGATAGGGGAACTCATATAGTTGTGGTCGTTGCGTTCTTCTTCTGCAGGAAAGTGGGAACGTGTCATGATAAGTGAGGCCTTGTGCCATGCAGGATGCTGCTTCGAAGCGCCAAAGGAAACGTGAGGAGCTGCAGGCCAAGAGCACCAGACTCAAAGCAAAGCTGGCATCTCTTCAGGTGACGATATCTGCTGTCACTTCATACCAAATCTTCCTTTGTGCAGACTTTGTGACCACTTTGAAGCTCTGAAGATTCCAATTGTCCATACTTTATATTTGTCATAAAGAAATTCATGCTTGCCATTTTGCTTCGTGCCTCGTTCCCAGGACAGTAGAATAAGAATGGGTACATCTGTATTCATGTGTGCACAGCAGGGTCCCCAGGCAGCAGTGGATGGACAGTTCTTGGCAGCTTCAGTAATCTGAATGATTCTGATCATCACCCATCATTCATCACCACATGCGAAGAACGGGTAAATCTATTGCAGAAAGACTCGAACACAAACACAGCTCCAATGACAGGAGGTGCAGCAGCAGCAACAGTGTCACAAGAGGAGTGGGAGGCCAAGTACGCCACTGTAACAGGCCTGATGCCTGCATACACGTCCTGCAAGGCAGAAGAAGCAGCTGCTCGAGCTGAGCTTGAGACGCTGCAGTTCACACTGGCTACACTTCGGCAACAACGGAAGGCTGTGGAGGAGAGTATTGGAGCTCAAGAACGCGAGGTTGGCGCTGAGGGATTTGCGCAGGCTGCTGTACTGTTGGACAAGGTTCGGTTGCTGATCTGTAAGAACCATCCAGCGGCTCTGGTGTTGGACAAAGTTTCCTTCTAAATTCTTCAGTCACAAATGATGTGTCAGGGAGAGGTGCACAGACAGTGCTCTGGGCGTGCTCAGGTTTCAGAGGAGAAAGAAAAAGCGGATGTGGAGAAGGGGGAGCGCATGGATGCAATATCTGAGGTGGTAGAGCAAACAACCAGCAAAATCCGCAGCAGGAAGGGTATTCTGGCCCCAAAGATCACCGCTTTGCGTGCGGCTCGTTCCAAGCATGCCGAGGTACGCGTTGCTTCCTCGTGGGAGCGGAGCTGGGCCTGTGTGAAGGTCGCGGTGGCACCTTTCAGCCAGGACCTGTGCAAGTAGAAGTTGTCGTAGATGAACATACAATTTCATCACATCAGGAGTTTGATGGCAATGTTGAAGGGAAAGAAACTGGTTGGAACCCAAATAACAGGAGTCACAAACTACTGCATTAGACGATAACAGCCAAGACTTCACTAAAAGTCGGTTCCGGTGGTGCTGCAGTACAATGCAACTGCACAGCCGCTTGTAGATGCATGTTGCGTCTGGCTTCTTGGATGCTTGCCTATCTTAACAGTTGTCCAACTGTACCTAAAACTACAAGGGTTGTGTAGATCACAGCAGAACATGCGGAGTCCAAGTCTGCTTACATAAAAGCACAAGATGGACACACAGCACGGCTTGCGAGCCTCGAACAACAGGTGTCTGAGCTTCAGGCAGCAGTGGATGAGGTATCTCTACAATCCCCACTTCCAGAGACTGCATGTCAGCAGTTTGCCAGCTTCCATGGTGCAGGCAGCTGGCCATGTCCATGATGTGCTATGGATCTGTACCCACTGTGATGTAGAAATCACACAGAAACTTTGAGTTCTCTATACTACTTTTTTGGCCGTTGAGGCAAGACAGGTGTCAAGTTTTGCTGCAGGCAGAGTCGAGATATCATGCACAAGCGCCCATGGAGGTGCTGTACGCAGCACTGAGCCACTCAACGTCAGACTCACACGAATCGGTCGAGCTCCTAACTGGGCTAAAAGCAGCTGTGGAGGAAGAGGCTGTGAAGCAGCAGGACTTGTGTGCGCGACAGGCTGCTCTCAAGGACCAGGATGACGTAGAGAAGCTTCAGGGTGTTTCAATGATGAGTGGACTGCAGGCGCTCATGAGTGCCAAACTGGACCTGATGCAGGGGCACAGTAGTGGGGGAATGATGATGAACACACAGTACAACACCGCCACCGTGAATGTGCTGTCCCTAAGTTAGAATCGGAGACAGGTGCAGAGATGTACCAGGCGGGTACCCGAAGCCGCAACAAGCAGTGTGCTGGAAACTGTTGCATACGTTTGGCGTTGGCTGTCAAATGCATGGATATGTCGAACTTGGGGTGTCAACACTGGAGCGTGAGAGTGAAATAAAAGCAATGGCTGATGGGAAAGTCACATCGAATGTGATTCAGACGTTTTCATCCACAGAAAAGAACACTGAGTATTGGCGCCTGTGTACAAGGCGCACTGGCTCCGTGCCTTCGACAACATCAATTATTGGTTGGTGTTAAACTGTGATGGCTTGTAAAATCCACAACCAAGCTAATGTGCACACTAATCTACACACTTCAGTTGACGTATGTTCCGTGGTTCACATGTCGTGCATTGAGTCACTCATGCCATCTGGAAGCAAGGGTCAATCCAGAGCGTGACAGGAAAAGTACCTATCGGAATCCCCGGCACACACAATAGCATCCAGGATATTAGTTCAGAGACTTCTCGAGAACGAGGATCCATGCATGGAAGTTGATGCAGTCCGGTACGCCAACAAGAACACTTTGAGTTGCACCTCTCTTGTCTTATTCTCTACTATTCAAACCACACATTCGAATCACCAGGTCATGCAATACAAAGCACTGCACCACAACCCAGATTGTAACACCAAACTATTTCTACACAATACGCAACCACGACGAGTCCACTCCCTCCTTGCATATATCCACTGCCGCACCGCAGCATGCTGGCCTGTTCGTGCATCAAGCAAACACCGCATTCTTCACAGTAAACTCTACATATTACAATACATACATCAATTATTTCCATTCCTCATGCCACATTCGAGCATGAAACGAAGTACGTGACACATGACAGCCCGAAACTCATGATGAACATGTCCTCAAAAGAACTCTCTGCCACGAAGCAACAACTGCTCAACCGAACCTGTAGGCAGGGTAAGTTCACTTATCGATGACGAAAAGTGCTGCTGTTGAAGCAAGAGGTCCTGTCCGTGAGATTCTGTGACGTTTGGCCCTTGCAGGGGGTCAACGCCAAGTGCAGGTGCATAATCTGACTCGACCCCTGGGCACTCTCCTTGCTGGATGAGAATGTCATCAATCCATATAGACTGGTCCTGTTGCGGTGCAAATGCAGGTGCATTGCGTCCATTCGCATTGCCGCCTGCATAAGCAAATTGTGGGCAGGTGTCGAAAGTATACGAACCAGATCACATACAGCAACATCTCGAACCGAAACTCTATGAACTACACGTCAAGGATTCTATTCTTTATGCACATTCTTTAAATTATTACCTTGCATCATCATTTCTGAGTAGTTTTTCCTGTCAGATCCTCTGTGTGCCATCGAAGAGAGGTGGAGGCGCTCGCTTTGGCAGCTTATCAGCAGACATTTGTACTTTGATTCATGCATCTCTAAGAGAAAGGTCAAGCACAGAATTTATTAATTGCTGGAACGTCACACATTTCTACCTGCGAATTTGTACGGGTTTTGTTCGTCGGATTCAATGCACTTTGGTGTGATTCCGGCCATGCATTATGATGCTTCCAGAAAATAGAATGTCCGTTACGTTCGCTTTTTCCGTGGCTTGCTTTACTTCGCCACCTATCGATGGCTCGGAGTATGGAGATGTCACTGTGCGCTGGATGCTCCGTTGCATACAGTATGTGAGGGTTGATCAGTTGGCCCCTGTGATGGGTCTTAGAAAACTGTTGGGCCTCGTCACTTGGGAAATGTTTTCTGAGGCAGGATCTGATTCAGTTCGGAGTTTCTGTGGCAGATACCCACATAACCTTGTGTGTAGCTATGAACATGCGCCTTACTAGGCATTTGCCAATGTATGGAGGAGGAGTGACATGATACGGTGGTGTGTGTAAAGTTACAGGCATAGCTCGCAGGTCAGTTGAGAAAACGTGTACTTTTGTATATCGAAACTTTGCCAATGGAATGTTTGCATTCTGGTGCTTTCAGGACACAGTTAAGCAAAAGAATGGTTTTGGACCCTTTTTATCTCTCAACATGGGGACAACAACTTTTTGAGAAGCGGTCGTTGTTTTGTGTCAACAAGGGGCCAGTAAGCAGAGAAACAATATGTTTTGCTCCGTTCAGACCTGTACTGCTTTGACGTAGAAACCATGTCATCCTCAAGTGAGGAATCTTCCCCTCAGTAGCAGCTGCTGCCGGAAAGTGTGAGCAGTTACATATTGTGCAGAAGAAAGAATTTCTGGAGGCTGATATGATGGTGCCATTGCGTTACACGTGGCTCAGCAGCTGTAGCTGGTCAAGAGTACTTCTACGATGTTCAGAACGCGACAACACACCTGTTTCTTATACTTCATGGAAACACAAACTTCACAAGGGACGAAAGAGCCCTGAGGAAACAGAAAAACAAGCCATTGGCCCTGGGTACTGTATCATCCTTTTGTTAGGGATTTTAAAGCCATTTCAGGGGCGCTACATCCCAGAATAATTGATTTGTTGGTGCATGAAAATATATGCTGTGGCAAATGCAGAGACATATATGGGCACAACTGTGTACAGGCCCAGTCGTTAACATAATGAAAGGGATTAAAGCAATTCAGATTTCCCCATCTTCATTGTGTGTTAGCAAAAACGCTTGTTATGTGTCCTTGTCGCTCTTCCATACAGGACACATTGGGGTGTAGGTATGTTCTGGGACCTTGTCGCTCAGGAGTCCTGAGCCAGTCAGGACACCGATAGATGGTCGGGCAAAAAGACTATCATTTTGAACACTTTTCGCACACACCTTACGTTTGCCATTGGAAGCTCATCATTCAGAATCTGTATAAGTTGTCGAAACAGCATATAAATTGCAGTACATGTGCTTCGAGAGTGTTCTATGACGTTGATAAATATTTCATAGCTGCCATTGGTACGCTTCTGCTTGCTGATTGAGTGTGTATCCGGGGCATATGCCTTGGACCAAACATTTGTGGGGTATAGGTCAGGAATGGGCAAATACGAATTGTGTCAGCGACATAATTTAAAGTATTCGTTTTGGGAGGGTGCTACTTGTAACAATTCATGATGTTCCGGGGCTAGCACGACAGAACTTCATCAATTTGGCCGACAGCGCCTGGCAAGTTGTCAATAACGATGCCCCTGACATTTGGGTTGGGTAGGACAGCTGAAGGTTCGTTCCTCGTCTTCAACCACAGACAGGCTGCTACCCACAGCAGCGGCGCAGAAGAAAGGATGAGAGATCTTACCATGGAAGTTGTTGAAGATGAACTTCTCAATCTTATGGCCTGGGCGGTTTCTGTACAGCATATCTTGCCTTTCGAAGACAGTTTTGCGATTAAACCACACTTTCTGCACGCCGTTTGAAACACCTGTATACAGTACAAAGATCAGAAACTGGGCCTGTTACCTATTGCTTCGCCTTCAGAAAGCAGGACAAACCTTCTTCTGTAGGCAGCACTACTACCAGAGCACGTAATTCTGACAACTGAACCAATGTCGTCAACTGGAAGAAAAACACCTGATTGGTAACCACAGTGGGGTGCAGGGGTTCAGGAAATCAGTAGGCAACAACTTACACAAGGCTGCAAGGGCACAGCATGTATAACAGAACCCTAACGAATGCATTTGCATGATGACATTTCCGAGCAGAATGCTCATTGCCAAATTCAGCACATCACTTGCAAAACCTGCGACATAACCTATCAAGGTATTTACATGACCTGTCATTAGACACTTCCCAAAAATATAACGGGTTGCAGTACGTCTCCAAATCTACCGGCAAGATAAATTTCACGAGCATGAAACGCAGTTCACTGTATCTCAGTGCCACTGTCAATGCAAAGCTACCAAATGTAGGTATTTATCACACATCTCCACGCTCTAGTGGGAAACCTAACTATCCCTTGCATCAGGCACAGCCACATGTTTCCCGTTCACTTGAGACAACTGTCAACACGTCCACACAGAGAAAGCTTGAACACAAGAAGCACATACCCGGATCATTCATCTTCATAAAAAGCTTGATCTCGTGCCAATCACCTGCTGTGGCTCTTTGCTGCCAACGGAAATCCATGCCGCACCTCACTAGTTTGTCTGGCTGGTACGCATAGCTGACCAGGTGTCCAGCTCTCCGCCACATGATCCGGTTAGACCATCCTGAGTTGTGGGCTACAGCTGTACAGCCCACCGGGCAACCTGCAGATTACACCATTTGACAAAGCTGACAAGTTGCAAATGCAGCACATGAGTAAGCATACGCAATAGTGTGTACAAACGCAGTAACAAGGCAAGAACCCAAATATCCAACAACAACTTGAATAAAAGAACCACCACTTCACTCGAATGGCACAACAGCACCATCACCAGCACTCACTAAGCAGATTGTAAGCAGATGTTATGTATGCAACATGCACTAGCCTGCAGAACTTCACTCTGATGAACAACCTTTAGAGTATACTATTACACCATTTACAAGTATGAAGAAGATTTGATGAGGATAATGCGCATGAGGAAGAGATGTAGACGCTTGAGATCACTGCACTTGAGCTGATGAGAGAGACAATAACTTCAACTCCACCTCTTTGAGTGCTATCTGATGCACTAGAAGGTAAAACACAAGCAAGAGGCAGGCCAAGTTCCAGATGCAGTGATGCTGGAGCATCGAGGCTGGTAGCGCTGTCGGTCGCACTTTCTGAACAGAGTCCAGGCAACCTGCAAGGGCATGATGCTTGAATAAGTACACTACGATTCCAAGGTGTGGAGCGAACACACTATGAAACCGATATAGATGTTGTCGCATAGGTTCATTTCCTGGACGAGCCAGACGCAGGGATACAGAAAAACATGGTACAACTGACTTTCTGGACCAAGACGAAACATGCCACAATTGTCTAGCTGCATCGTGAAACATTTAGATCGCGCATGAGTTACCCACTTGTGTTTGTGTGCTGATGACATTGAAGCTAAGGGACAGGGTGGGAGGCACGGCAGAAGTCGCACTTTCCTCCCAGAGTCCAATCAAAATCTTGGCTGAACTTCACTTTGTAGGTGAGAGTGGCTGCATCTACAGGTTTCTCGAGTCTGACTTGCAGGAGCACCCCACATGGCCGCCCGTCCCTTGCAATGGATTTGGCACCAACACATCCTGCGAAACACAAGAAGTGTGTGTATACATTGAGTGTGTTGCTGTCACTGAGTTTGCATGTTCGCCAGAAGAAATCTCAAAGAAATCTGGACGTGCATGGTAAATAGGCTGGCCCAGTGTATGATCCAGACAGGAAGAAAGGAAAGGTACGCATGATGTTACTATGGACACTGCAAGCATGTTTGAAGGAATTCGCTCGGACAACAGGCTACATCATTGCAGAATGTGAACAGTGTTATGTGCTGATGCTCAGGGCGCAAGAACACGATTCTGATAAAGGATTACCTTCTTGATGATCAATCCTGGCCATTTTGTGACCGACCATGAGTCGCTCAAGGCCCACACTCCCGCCTTTCAAAGCACCCGATTTCCTTACTGCACCGTCCCCACTTCTTCTTTCTGCCCCAGCTGGAAACAATTCATTTATGCGATCCGCGCTCCAGAAGATGAAATCCTCGGGATACTCATTGAAGTCCTGTCTGAGGATGGTTTTGCCGCACGTACTGCCTTCAACATTGCTAACGGACGAGCTGTGCAGGACGACCAAACAGAAAAGCAGTGGGATCAAATGAATAGATACCATGGATTTCATTAGAGTTGTTGTCTGAAGATATGCTGGGCAGCTGGTGCAGGGCTGGCAATACGCTCGTTTGTGCTCCTGTCTGTTTCTGACCGTGCCCTCCAGAATCAGCCGCAATGGAGACGGAAGCTTGTGTGGGTCTTGTGTTCTTGGTATCAAATGTCCATCCTGCAGCGGTGTGTTTGTAAATGGAGGCCGGTCTCCACAACCGCAACACGCAGCAAAGCATATCGCAGTTTCACTGAGACCAAGCACGACACACAGCACTTTCGAAATATTATTATGTGAAGTCAGTGTTGCTGGGAAGCAATGCGTGACCAGCCGGTATGTGTATGTGTACAGTTCCAGGGATCCGGAGCTTGACCGGTCATGGCGACAGGCTTACAGGCAATGAGCACATGTCTGCTGAGAATAGAAATTATTCTTGGCGTAGTCTATTTCACTGAGCTTGGGCTAGATTCACCTCCCGAGTTGGCACTTTTCTGTGTGCCATGCTCAACTCACCCGCGCAGTACATGCTAGAATGACGGCATCACGCGCCATACAAAGCATAGTGCGCCTGAATCGAATAAAACTTAATCGACTAAAACAATGTTTCGCGTCGTACCGTGGAAGGCTCCCTTCTCTTCGCGATGTGACAGTCACTGCAACTCTCTTCGCATGCAGTCTAGGGTCCTATTGCTTGGCTCCCTACACCTCAATAAAATGAATGAATGCACACTCTCTGCTCCCTTTCACGAGCACCAAACGTGTTATGCTCTCTAGCAAGCGCAGCTCTTCTGCTGCTGTGAACACCGTACAGTCAGTTGCAGCACGCCCTCGATGCGGATGTTCTCGTGCACTCCCGTCCTCCAGTGCAAAAGAGAAGATATATATGGTTGCTTTGTGTCCTTCATACTTGTCCCATGCCAAGATAGTTCTCCCCCAGGACACCATTTCTTCACTGCCGAACATTCCGCCGCAATCCGCCATGAACACCCGCCGACAGCCGACAATATTGGACCCGCACATTGCTGACGCAGCGGAATGAAAGCCCGGTAGATGAACTGTTTCCGCTGTATAGTTAATCTTCTTCCAGGAACTCGTTGCCATCTTGGTGCCAGTGCTACGAAACGCCTTGCTTCCCTCCTTGCTATTCCCCTGGGCACGAGTTCAAGATTGACGATTTCACATCGTCATCCAATCGTCCGGACGTGGTTATTGTACATTCTGATGCTGGTAATTGTATGTAGGTACGTGAACAAGGCGGTTGCGCAAGCAGTCACGCATGGACAGAGCTCCGATCGATACCTAGCTAGGTATACATCTGATTAGTCCATGCATCAGGGCCAACCTGTGCAACCTAGTGAGTGAATGCCAAGGCAGAAATGAAGTGATAAAGTTACAGACGTACATCCATCACATGGTACAGCAGGAGATTGTTCACTCGGCAAGACATTCGCAACGGCGCTAGAGCTAGAGAACAAGCCAAGGCAGAAAAGCTGACTGAAATAGCACTCCACGTCGATGGCATGGGCAGTGGGGAATATGATTATATGTTGCCTCTCCTTCCTTTTGAAATGAGGATGTCCTTTAGAACTTTCTGGGGGTATGATGGCAAGTTCAGCTGTGTTACAAGTCGAAACCGCCGCGAATCGGGAAGATACAGAAGAGCCAGAAAATGACTGCACCAATCATTCAAAAAGAATATCTGTATTCTGCCATACAAAAGCAGCGGTGGACGTGTGCACTCACATCCCATCAAATTTTCTGAACGCTCTGTAATGTCGAGTCCACATGGGGTCTTCTCAATATTCTTCATTTAATTTTAGTGGACACTGGGGTCACTGTCTTCAGACCTGGCCTGGTTAAGAGCATCAGCACGCTCTCCTTTCCTGGGTTCGGCACGCTTCGTGATAACCTTTGTACTGGCCCTTCTTGAGTATGGTGGGGTCGATTAACTTCATTTTCCACACAAAATTTCTGGCACGGCTTATAACTTCAAAACTGGTTCAAAATAGGAACATTTTCCTTCCATACAGCTGTCACAAACCGACAAAGCAAAGACCCAGAGAGTCACAGGTCACTACCACTGGGACAGCAGCGGGCTTCAACTACACCTATGCATGTTTGACACTGCTGGGCAGATGGTTCATGTCTGATCTGAACAGCCGGTTGTGTTTCTGACCTGACGGATATCGGTGTGGGATTCTGAGTTGCTGGTTCCCAGAGCTGCAGCTTACGTGTCAGAGAGGACCAGTTTGACGTGAGGGGAGGTGAGGCTGTATGTTGAAGGCATGATGGGCTACGTGGTACGTGCACCCTGCGGCAGGAAAGAAGAGTGCACTGGTGGCCACCACAGGTACCACCTCCTGTGTACACGCGGGCGCTAGGGAAGTCCTTTCAGAACTGCATGGGAAGGCATTCACTCAGATTCACACTTCCAGAGCAGTGATCGCCAGTATCGTCTACTTAGATAGAACAATCCAAAGCACTTGGGACTATTTCTTAGGTGTGTGTCCTGATAATTCAGCGATACTGGTGATCACTGCTCCAGAGGTGTGACTTCCACCTGTGGAGGTTGGGAGGGGGGGGGGGTTTGGGGGGGAGGAACTCTGCTGCTGGTACACTGGAAGGCTCCGCAGAGTGATATATGGCATGGCTTATCCACAGCTAAGAATCTACCCTCAGCATTCTTTTCCTGTATCTCATCGTGGTGCTGCACATCGTGGTGTCACGCACGATCATCTTGTTGTATGGTATCTCAGGGCACCAGTGTGATTGACACCTGCCAGTGCAGACGGGACGGTGCACCGTAGCCTGAAAACCATGAATTGTGATTGACAACCGCCAGTGCAGATGGCACGGTGCACCGTAGCCTGAGCAACATGAATCATGGTCAACAGGTACTGCGCAGCTAGCCCTCCTCCTTGTCCGGCTGGCTTGCCACCACAGCGGCAGCAGGTTGTGGATACCCTTGAATGCGGCACTGCACATCCCTAGGACCGTACCCAAAGTATCGCCCCTTCCTGTCTCTGACACCCTGCGGGTCGGTTTCCTCTTCCCCATGATCGCGCTTACGTCTGGTGCATGCTGCTTGACAAATCGTGCACACTATACCACTGCTGAACAGCCTACACAGAGCTGTTGTGTGAGCTGTAGCATTGGCCGCACAACAAGCGCCAGCAGGAGGCGCTGACATCTGCAACCAATCTCATTGGCCAGCTCTGTGCCCCTGTGCGCATTACGGCAGGGCTTGCTGCAGCCTTCGATGAGCTGGAAGAAATCGTAGTGCATGCCGTGGAGACATTGGTGGCCGAGCTCGAGCACACGACAGCGATGCTCTTGGTTTGTACTCAAAATGAAGCATGCAGTGTGAGCGCCCGCCTCTGCTGTGTGCTGCTTTCGTACCACTGTTTCCACGTACAGAACCACGTACTCCTGTTGGATCAAGATGCCTGACTCTATACCTGACTGTTGGTCTCTCGCTCCCAAGGTTCAGTTGTCTTGGGATCTGATCATGACCATCAACTGAGCCGCATCCTGCTCACAACAAAGCCGTTACACAAGATCCCGGGTTCGATTCCCAATCCTGCCAGATTCCTCTGAGGTTCTGACTGGGGTTTCTTCTGGTGGTTTCCCTGTCTGCATGACTGTTCCAGTGTGCCGGAGAGGCCGAAGCTAAAGCCGAATATGTATGCCCAAGTCGTTGAGCAATTTCATTTCATTTCATTTCTTGTATTTCTCACTGCGCATTGTGTGGTGCTGCGCATCGTGTGGTTCCACAGGCACTTCGCAGTCATACAGCACAAACTGATACCAGCAGCTACCTCTTTCGCAGCCCAACACCCCCTACCAGTCGGGTTATTGATCGTAAAATCTGATTGTAAGTGGGAATCCAGGTGATTTGTAGTACGCTGCTGTTGCCAGAAGATACATTGGAGTATCCGATACCATCCTGCGTCTCGCAGGCACACCCGCACGTGCGCCGCGATTCATTGCCCATAGTGCTCGCCAAAAGATGGACCCATCTGCTTGCAAGCAGATGGGCCCTAATGATGGACACTGTCATCATCTGCGTTTCGATGGCGCACGTGGCCCGATGCATCACAGAAGTAGAGGGATATCCGCTACAGCTAACCACGCATTCGAATGCACCACACATTCGACGACAAAGGTGCAGGTGTTCAAGCCAAACGTGCAGTGTACTGCTACAGTTATACACACGAGATTCCTGTGAACGGCCTTGTCTGGCATCTCTTCTTGTAGTGGACACGTGCGGCTGATATTTCGTGCAAGTGCCTCAGACAGTACGGAATCATACATCTTGACTGACTGAGCAAGTGGGCACCCTTACAGTGCCGGCAAAGTTTCTGGTTACCTTGCGTAAGTAACTGTGCTGCTATACATGGGAGAACTGGGCTGGTGTCCTGGTCAAAATGCCTCTTTCACACGGCACATGCTGCCAGCTGTTCAGCGTTGGTGACTGCGGCAAACCTGATGGATACACACGCTTTCCGCGCAAGACAGGTATTTTATTCTGTCCATTTGTCCTACGGACTTGTATTACCCGGTTGCAGTGCGTGTTTGATTGCGTCCAGTTGGTTTGGTTTGCAGCACGCACGCTTTCACCGTACACGTACGCATTCTAGATGACTCCTCTTCGTTCGATTGACGGCATGAGCTGAGCTTCAATCTACTGCCTCAGCCTCAGATAAGCCCTGTTGTTGTGCGGATCGCTTGTACTGCAGCAATTAGGTAGAGCTGGTGTGAAGCCAAGTGTGACTCACACACTAGTACTGGCATGCCAGCGACAGCAATTCTTCCTGCAGCTGGTAGTGCCACAGGCTTTTCTTACTAGTTGAATTACGGGAGTTGGAATTGCCTATCATCCTCTTGCGTCAGTTGGAAACGACGTCCTCACTTTCAGCTGTGCTGGCAGAACCGCCGCCAACTCGACAGTTAGCTTGGGTGCTCGACGGCAGTTCGGCGCTTGAGAGATCTGAGCATCTACCGAAAGCAGTCCCATACTGATACAGTTAAAACTTTGATCTCACGTCCTTGCATTGCTGTTGATGTGTTGTCAGCGTGCCATCTGGCGCTTGTGTGTGCACAAACACGTCACCTCAGGACTCCTTCTTATAGACTCTGCAGCTCTATAAAGATATCTCGCGATTGCTGATGACAAGCGGTTACTACCTTCATCTGTATCTCGAGATATAGGAACGGTATAGACTGCTTCATGATGCCGAGCAGCGGACTACACGATATCAGCTCCCTAGCTAACCGTACATACGTCCGAAGTAACTCGCAATGTAGAAGACTTTGGTATAACGCCAATAAAACATTCTGCAAAGTATATGATTGAGTGATGCGTGCAGGCGTGCTGTGAGCACGAAATGGGCATGGTCGTCAGGTTCTGCAATGGTTTTTGAAAGTCGCATGATATGCGACAGCGTGATATTCTCGACAAACCACCCCCTATAGAACAAGAGGCGCCTCCTGGAGGCGAGCAGCTGGGTGCACAAGGCAACTTCCGTGTTGCCGGAGATCGAGATGTTGTACGCTTCGCATGCTTTTCTGACCAGATACGTATGACAGGGCCTTGAATTAGCAATTAAACACATATATATCAGCGTATAGATAACTCCGCTGTCAAGCCTGTTGAATTGGACCTCGACTCAATATCTTGGTTGAGAACTCAGCATTCGCATTCAAATTGAACCACGTACAAGAGCCAAGACTTTCGCGTTGGTGCACGTGACATCTGATGCACTTGATCACTAAACAGCTTCGGCATGGCTTCGTCTATGTTGACAATCTTCAGAGACAGGTCGCGAATAAAGCTGTGCATTCGCTCGCAGTACGCAGCGCGGGATGAAGCGATTATGAACTCTTCATAGACAATGTATTCCAACAATACAGGCTATCTAAGACCATGATGAGGGAAGAGGTCAGACTCAAGGCCCTGCATGCAGGATAAGGCTGCACCTGTCGGTATCCAGACCGCCACCATGGCTGTTGTTGGGTGTCAGTCAGACCTACTCCAACTGAGTTCAAGCACCGCACATGCTGCTCTAAAAAGTCCAGAAACTGGATTGAGGGGCTGTGGTGCACCGGAAGTGCATACTCAGCAGATTACAGAAGTGAGCAGGCCCAGAGGCCAGCAAGGCTTGCTTGGACCTGATCCATCGAACAATTTGACACTCCAGTCGTTGAATGAGACACCATCAGCTGAAGGTAGCATGAGAAGGCGACCTGGATGGCAACATGCTCCAGTGGAAACACAGCCACATGCCCGTAGTGCTCAGACCCAAATACAGTCTCTGGCGACTATGAACCGTGCTCAGCTGAAGCATCTGCTGTGCACAAAGTTCCCGAATGATCTTCTGGCGTCCATGGCTGAGTTACCGAGCCTTCAGCCAGCGCAGAAACAGCAACAGGTTCCCCTCTTCCCTGTTGACACTGATGCTGCTGGGCCATCAGACTTGTCTCGCGTGCAGAAAACCTCAAACGCATTGCAAAAGCACCATTCTGCACTCCAGCAGCAACCGATCAGTGGTCTCCAACATCAGGCAGTGCAAGAAGGTACGCTGCCGCCAGAATCGACACCTGCGCTCGTTCGCTACTGTCATGACCAGTAGCTCTTGTGGACATTGCCGGGCACAGAAGCACATGTTTTCAACTGTAAATGTTTTACAAAACTTGAATGTGGGACGGCAACAAATGGTTGGCCCTCAGGGCCCCTAGTACTGTACTTTGTCTGAGGTCTGATTTTCCAGTCATTTTGTGTGTGACTCTCTTCCGTCCTGAAACACTGATGAACGAGCTCACAGCATTCTAGGCGGACTGCAAGTTGACTACAGTAAGGCATCCCCTCTACAGGCCATTACAAACGGGTCTGTTGCTTCATCCTGCCACACTTGTGTATGCTGGAGCCAGGCACCGCACATGAAAGTGATGTTTTCGCTTCAGGAACTGACCTGCAGCACGACCAATGCTTACTTCTACGTATGTGCCTGAGACACTGACACCAGTTTTTTACTACAGGTGTTCCAGAGGCTCAGCAGGAGTTGCAGGCTGATCTGAACCGCCACTGGTCTAGCAGAGCCTCAGTTCTACATACATCAGGCATCAACCGAGCCAGTTGCACGCAAATGCAACGCAGGCAACAACCTGCCAGCATGATGGCGCCACCTTCTGACCCCGCTGATCTTGGGCAGCGCATGAATACCATCTTTCCTGTGCTACAACACCTCACACCTGAGTCCAGGCCAGCAGCTCGTGAGCCTGCTTCATTGCACGCCACAGCACATGCCCCTGATGGTTACCATTTGGGGAACTCTGCTGATCCGCCCACAGGCTTATCTATAGACAACACAGCTCCTTCACACGGCACTAATCAAGACACTCAGCCTGTACAAAACAACCAGCAGGATTCAGAGAGGTTGAGGCGGCCCTGTGTCTCTCGGATTGACCTCCCCAGGCATGAGGGAGCTGTTCCACTGCAAACGTGCAGCAAGGCAACACCCCTGTCAGTGACCTATGGATTGCCAGTGTTGAGCTCACTGGCAACTGTAAATACGGCGCAGCAACCACCTGATGTTGTGACGGGTGCAAACTTGCATCATGTTCTCAGCAATCTGCCCACAGCCTTCCAGGTTGCAGCGCTGGACAACACAGGCAGCGCACACACTGAACCCAGTCCTGCAAATGACCAGAATAGACTGCTTCAGAGCTTGCTGAGCTCCTATCAGGCTGCGGCCACAGACTCTGTCGGGGGAGAACCACCTCAAGTAGAGGTGACTGGTGCTGGAGCACCTGCTGGGGCTAGCCACCAAGCACAAGGGGACGTCATGACGCCGGAAATGGATGCCCTGGTCAACGTGCCACTGCTGCATCATTTGCAAAACAGTCTAGATGTTATGAGGCGGCGACTCAGCCACGAGCATGCATGTGCGGCGAATGCACATCACCCAGAGGTGTGCTCTCCCCATCTAGCGTCGTGCCCCTGCACACCTGTGGAAATTGTTCTTCTTTGTCTGCACAAATACATTGATACCTGATGTACGTTGTCTATCGCACACCAGTGGCTGAATAACTCACTACGCACACTCACAGTTTTTTTCAGTCTGTTGCAGGCTTTATACTTTGCCATGAGTAGGTAGACATATGTGTTATAATGCAGTTGTTCGTTCAAAGTCAGGAAGGAAAGGAAATAACCCAACTGGACAGTGTGAGGTATGCATATAACCAAAGTAGCACTCTCTTCAGATTCTATCATGACTCAGCAGCAGCACCACAAACTACTGTGCTCTGCGATTAAGCTCCCCTCAACATCAGGTCCTCCGCAAAGCCTTGCATACACACAAACACACAAGGGCAGGCGTCGAGCGCTTGCATCCGTCATGTACGCTGGGAGTTCCGCACACTATTAATACAGTTAGGCGGCACCGATTTAATGTTGACACGGTACCGGGAATGCGTCTTGCAAAAAAAAATGTCGGCTAGTTTTTTTCCGTTCAAGAATGTATTTTCTTTAATGATAGTGGGTTTGCCACGCACCATATTGACAACACAGATTTCTAATGCACCTGCACAAAATGCGAGGTGGAGCTTGCTCCCAGGTAGTATTTAAAGAGATTGTTTGCAGTTTCCCTGGTACCAAACTTCATAGACGATCGACTCAGGAGGACCTTTTCCCCCTCCAGTCATAAAGCAGGAGAACAAACACTTGAAAAGCTACCTGGAGACCAGTTCATAATGCTACTAGAATCATCAGCATCACATGTATGTAAAACTCATGCATGTGTTGCAACACTATCACATGCATGTGAGGCAAGTGACACAATACGAATACATGTGCAGCACCATCAATGGACGCTATGGTTACAGAACAGCTCAACACGCATAATTGACTGAGCTTCTTGTCATGTACGCTAACGTTTCATCCTTTTGTTTGGAAGGGTGATAGGGCCTTTGGTCATCCATGCATGAGCGGCACATTTCATCACCACCAGATTCTAGCCTGTGAAGCAACCACAAACACCAGTGTGCACCAAAAATGCATTTGTCATGTGCTTGTTTTATATTTTTGTACTGTCTCGTTTCGCGCTGGCGCAAATACCTGTATTTCCCCACATTTATAATCACCGTTTTGAATTCAGGCTGTGATGACAGCAAAGATTAAACAACTCGCATCGCGTCCACATAACATCAGCGTGGCCACATGGACATCTTCTTTCCAGCTAAGAAAATTCTACCTAGAGAAACTGCAGAATCTTCAAGTGCAGCAGACATATCCAGATAGGTTTTCAAGGAGATTACAAGCACAGATTGTTTCAAGTTCACCACCATGTCCGCTGCAGAATCAGATTGCGACTTCACATCACATTGCGAGAACCACGTAGCCACATACTGCTGAGGAATATTTTCCTTTCATGCTTAGGTTGTGAGCAAAATACCAAATTTCTCACATACCATTTGCCATCCCATCAAGTCCAAACCTTTCAGCAATCACCGAGGTTCCGAAAATAAATGACAATAATCCAAACGTCATTCCATGTTGTTGCTCCTCATCACCACCACAACACGTTGTCTTGCCAACCGGCGAAGCAGAACACAGGCAACAACCACTGGTTAGAGGGATATCGAAGCGAAACTGTGCCTTTCTACATCCCGACATAGGTGAGTAAAGTGACAGGCATAACTCCATAGAATGGCTCATGTACCAGCAAATCATCGCATGACAATTTAGCTCGAACTAACATCCCGACGTACAACGCTGAGGAACTCTGCAGGATGGCAATGATGCTGAACCGGACAGTCTGCCAAATCCGAGATATGCTGTGTGCTCAGATGTAGCCAATGATGCTGCCCCAGAGCCTCAGCAGCCGCCCTTCCCTCAGAGTGAGATAACGAAAAGCCTGTCCTTAGCGCAGCAGCACGAGTACGAAGCAGCAGGTATCCACGCAGCCATCGCTGCAATCGACTCCATACACTCTGCTCAGAGGTCAAGTGACCCAGGGGCTGTTCACAGCCACCACCAGCCTGGCTTCAGAGGTGATAATGAACCCTTGCACCCTGGGGGACCGCCCGCGCGGGCAGGCGCAGGCACTGCAACAAGACCTGAAAATGCTGGCAGTGCAGCTGGCACAGGTGATGAAGGGGGACATGGTGGGGTCCAGCCTGATGCAGGGTCTCGCGATGACACACGTCCACATCTTGCGAAGAGCACCAACGTCTCCATCAATGCGTGCACAAATAGCGGCAGTACAGGCAGCCTGCCACTCTCCGATCCTCCTGAGGGCTCCCTAAACGCCACAGGTTCTGTAGCTGCTGCATCAAACGTTGCAGCTGCGGTGGTGTCTGCGCCGGATCATCCATCTCCTCAACCAGATGCGCACCCCATGCACCTCCCTGATGATATTTCTGCGAGCTCAGGTGTGGCTGAGGCATCACATCCAGCGAAGATCAATGCCAGAGTGGCTGGTAGTCCAGACTTGTTAGAGGCTGGGCTCAGCAAGCAGCCCAGGATTCACCCTAATCCTGATTGTGACACCAGCACAGGGAACGGAGAGAAGGATTGCATGAGAAGCACACCATCGAACCATAGCTGACATAGAGTGTGTGCACTATGTGAGATTGGCCTCACAGTGATCATAATTCAGTTGCAAAGTAGCGCCTGTGCACCACAAGGACAGTATGCATGATGGCAGAGCATATCGTAGGGACGCTCAGTTGGGTTCCCTTGTTAGCTGGCTCGTCTCTGACGAGTGTACACTGTCCTGTATACACCCAAAGATTGTCCTACTGACGGAGGATGGAGGGCCGGATGAGGGGGCGTGGTGGTAGGAGGGTATAGGACTCGTAGAAACCGATCTGCATGATGCCACAAGCGGAGGTGCAGGCGAGTGGATACAGATAAAACATGGCTCCAAAGTCAAAGGACCAAGACCGCTGAAGTGCAAAGAATAGTGGATGGGAGACCCAAACGCACGATAGTTTCTATGCTTGCAGTCCAGTCAATTTCATAGTTCTGAATGTGTCCCTGGATCTCGTATTAGCTTGCTTGTTCCATCTCAGGAAGTAACTTCTCTCAGCAAACATGCTCCTGTTTCAGAAATCCGGGGGTTCGTCTGGTGCTTGTCAAGGAACTTGAAAGCTGCAGTGCTCGCTGCCAAGCCGCAGCAAGACCCTTCAGTATCGTATGCACACGGTGCGTGTGATTCAGTTGCTCTATGGTGGTGCACCTCTCTTGTGAGCCGCGCCCCTGTCGATTTTCACACACATGATGCTGGACTGAGGCTCTCTTGAAGCGACCTGCCTTCACGATCAGTTCTCCCAAGCAAGCTAGCTGAGAGTGGAGGTTGCCGGCAAGCACACTCCGACCACCACTGACTGCCTGAAGTAACCGAAGCAGGTGCAGCTAGGGCTGTAAATTACAGTTACAGCCGATTTGTTCTGTAATTAACACCTTTAAAAGGTGTGTAATTAACGCGTTAAATGGAGTTCTGCCTTTGTAACTGTTTCGAGTTAATTGTAACAGTTACATGTAGCAATGTTACACTACCTCCCTGTAGCTACAATTGTAAGCTGCGTGAGAACTCTCAGCAGTCAGGAGGCCGGAGACTGGCTGCCAGCATGGCTGTTCACGTTCAACGTGCGAACACGCAATATGCAATAGTTTCGAGAATTTGGGTCTTCGTGTCTTGAGTGTTACAAAGAGACGCAGCGGTAGGAGAAATTAAAGCGGGACATTTGTTTTCGCAATCTTCTTGTTTCTAGCTTTTTATTGCCTTTTCTTTGGCTTTCGGCTCAACCGCCAAAAAGCATGGCTGTGTGGCGGAAAGTACCTGTGAATATGGTACATGTCGCATCTGCACGGGTTTTCTTCGTTTTGTGCATTCAATATTGGCACTGACATGGTTCTCATCGATAGTGCAAATGCCTTCTCATCGCCTTCGGTTGATATCCCAAAATCAGGCAGTAGGGATCCCCAGAAAATAAAGGATTAAACAGGCGCTAATTCTTGATCGGTCAATTAAGTTGGTGTTAAATGGGGGTGGACGGTGCCATTTACAACCACTAATTTGGCGTTAATATAGGAAAAATGAGGTTGCTGAATTCATTTGTAATTACAGCCATTTACAGTATGAATAATTAACGCGTGAACTCGACTTAAAAAAAAAAAACTAATCGGGAACCACGCCAGCTGCTGCAATTTCCAGTCCTAGGTGCAGCCTTGATCGTTACAGGTGCATCAAAGATATTCAAGGAGTACGCAGTTGGATAACTATACCCCATTACTTTGAAACATGATGCCCGCCTGCAAGTTACTTTGATAGCGGTGCAGGTGCACACCAAGCGCATAGGTCCATGAGCATCTCCAAGAAGATACCCATGCAACCACTACACATAAAGCAAGAACAAGGAAACAACACACAAGGCAGACCCTGCCAGAGCATCCAGCGAAAGCGCCCTGCACGTATACACAAGAAGCATATATCAGCAGCGCCACTATAACATAGGACAAGATCAGGGCCACCAACGACCGGGGGCGCAACGCACGCCAGCAGGCTTGACAACAGGAAATTGCAGGGAGTGGTCGCCGAAAGTGCAGGGGGCTAGGCCCCCCAAGGTGTGCAGGGGGCGACGCCGAGAGGGCGAGGGCTGCGGCATGCGGGGCGATGCGCCAGGGGGGAGGGCAGCAGTGGGGGCCGGCAGGGGCGGGGGGGGGAGGGGGGGAAGCTTGCGGGGGCGGGACTGAAAGGAGGGGCAGCGGTTTCGGGGACAATGCTGGCAGGGGGGGGGGGGGGTTGGTGTAGTAGAGACACGTTACGGAGGGAGGGGTGGTGCGCGATCGGCAATGAGGAGCCGCGGTGCCAGGGGTGCTTAGGTGCCACAAGGGGATTGATGACCGAGGTGCCACAAGGGGATTGATGACCGAGTGTCTGCGTTGTTGTTGTTGTTGTTGGTGGTGGTGGTGGTGGTGGTGGTGGTGGTGGTGGTGGTGGTGGTGGTGGTGGTGGTCCTCAAGCAGTTTTGGGATTCACCTTCTTAACCTCAACGTGTGGGCCCGTGAGCGTTAAAGAGCTTTTACCACGAGGTCCCGGGTTCGAACACCGGTGCGGCCAGAGCCACCCTCGCCTTTTTGTCGAGCTTCTCCGCCGGGTGCGTAAAGGGTCTCTGGTGGTTTCCCCTTTAACGAATTGCATGAAATTCCGCCACTGTGGCGCTGAGGCCGAAGCCCGAATAGTTTATTTATTTATTATCAAGCACCCTGGCATGCAATGTCTCAAAGTACCATACAGGGTGTGCCCGTGCAAAGGGAGGAACGCAACAGACATCTATCTCTTAAAGTGTAAAGTTGCTGTCGCCTGGTGGTAACACGTGCTGGCGGAGGAAGACGGGCGGTCCAGGGGTAGGATGCGATGGTGGGAGGTGGCTGTGCCCCCCTGTCAGTCCATATGCATTGAAACATGCACACTCAATCATCATGCAAATTTCCAACATAACACAAGATTGGCCTTATTTCCAACCGTGTGCGGTGCTGCAGAAGACCATGGACCATACGAATTTCCCATGTATGGGATATTTTTTTAATTTTCTGCTGTTCTTGATCCTCCTATAATTCAGCACCCGTTTGCAACTCAGACCCCGAATATCGAAAAAGTTTCAAAGGGGGCCTTGAGTGAAGACGAAACCAAAAAAAAACTAATCGGAAACCGCGCCATACCCTGGAAGGGGTTCAGCCTCAGCACCCTCAAAGGGTTGGGACAAATGACAAGGACATACAACCCCGTGCTACGCGGGACCAGGAAGGCAAACGCAAAGGTTGCAGAGAACGCCGTACAATGGCACAAGTAAACACAGGTTCCCCAACAGGGACCGCATCGTCAGCAATAACAGCACCAACCAGGAGGATGTAATTAAAAGCAGCAATAATGGATCCATCATATCCGGAGTATATCGCAACACATACATCAGCCTCACAGTCCCGCAGGAAAACCGACGGATCAAGAACCCAAGGGACGCAGTATGTAGTCACAGACACAGGGTCAAAGCAGTTCACATTGCGTGCGTCAAGGAGGGCAGTGTGCGCACTCCCACCAGCCGGGACCAGCCGGAGCGAGTCGCCCCAAAGGTCATTGGGCTCAGGGCAGCCAACCGGGGATGCTTTACAACTGAACAAGAGTGTTGTACGCCGCTCCACCGCAGTAAATCCCATGGTGCAACTAGACGGCACGCCAGTTACACAGAGCCCGCAGTTCTCACGGTGGCAGTGCCCATGGAGCGGCAGATCATCCCAGTGCACAGACTGGTAGTACGGTAATTTTCCAGAAAGCACAGTGAGGAAGAGGTACACAACTGGTTCCGTATACCGGAGCAGAGGCAGCGGCGAAGACCAGAGGGCAACCGAGTCAGGAAGGGGATTAAGGTGTGATGCAGGGGGGGCCCGGCTGCGGCCCTGTCGGGACACATTCTCCGTAGTGGGGTGAGCCGCCACAGCCGCCCGCCGGGAGGAGGACACCGAAGCGCGCACGGCGTCGCGAAGTTGTTGGTTAGTGAGCGGGCCTGGCGAAGGGGCAACCGGAAGGGGAGAAGCGACGCGCTGTACCCGAGTTTCCCAGGGGTGGGTGGCCGGCAGTGATGAGCGTGCAGCAATACAAAAGTACGACGACTGGGCTCCGGCACACTGCTGGGCAGCAGTCCGTAAGCACTCCGCGTAGCGTGCGTGGGCCAGATCACATGCACAGTCGGCCGGGATTACGCCACAGACAGAAAGCAGCACCTCAGGCGACACACAGGCCGCTCGTGTCCATGTTGGTTCGTCCGGTAAGTGGGTGATCCCGCAGGCCACAAGGCAGGCATTCAACAACAAGTCGTCAAATGGGTGTGTCGAAGGGGCAGTCCCGTGCCGTTGTCGTTTCTTGTTGGTACAGGAGGCGGGCATACCCCACACCTCCATGCCATACTCTAGCACAGGCCGAATCACAGTATGGCTGATACGTAGTTTCACATCCACACTGATGCGTGGCGATACAAGCACCGGGCGCCTCGAATGGAAAGCACCAAAGCCTTTGCGACGAGCGGCGGCGACGCGAAGACCTACAGACTCTTATTGTGGTCACACCGTAAACATCTTCCACAGTTGCCCGTGTGACAACGCGTAAAACACATGGGCCTTAGTGCCAACCTCCCTTACGGAGTGCTCATTGCAGTGGCGTGGTTCCCTAGGGGGGAATATCGCATAATACTATCGTTACACGCCAAAAATGGAGTAACTTATTTTGTTGGGATAACCCGATCAGTTCGTTCTAGTTATCCCCTATGGGAGTTCATGAAACAACGTTCATTTTAGATCTAGATACAGCTGACTCTGAGGTACATCCTGCGACATGTAACTCCATGTAAGTCTTCAATCCCCTTCACAAAGAGTTGATCCAAGGTCTGTCAGATGCTGCAGCTGCTACGCCGGTCGATAGGTCATCGCCGGCACTCACACCACTGCGGCATATGTGCTCTGAAATCGTGCTAGATTCGTGTCCAAGCTTCCTGCGCATCTTCCAGCGCTGCATCCGACCCAATGCGGAACGTACTCCTATCGTCTTGTTTTCCACACATCACCTCCGCATGCACGACCCCCCGCCACGTGAATATTGACACATCGTCTTGCCAGCTCCTCATATACGTGGTTGTTGCGAACAGCGGCCAAGCGGAGCTGTACTTCCTCACTCGTCCCGGTGCACTTTAGCAGGTTTCCTTGTACAGACCAGTCCAGTACACGGCGCCGTCGACAGGGCATTTGAAGTATCCATAACCGACGTGTGTGAATTTTGGCTCCATTGCGTTCATGTAGTGACCCGGACTGTCAAGCCACTGCTGCACTGACTCATTAGCAGCGTTGGGGGCAGTGGTGCCGTCATAGTTGAACAGCACATTCTCACCCACAAGGCAGACACTACCAGATCCAAAGCCCATAGCGGCATAGTTCTCGTCAGCACAGTTGTGACTGATATCCTGGTCACTGCACAACAGTTGAGTGTGAAGGGTGAACACTGTTATGGAGCAATCGCCGATTGATGTATCAATTATGATCAGTTAATAATGTCTTGTTCTGGCAGTTGAATCCTTGATAAAAATGGCGCATCCTTTTGTATCGGTTTCAACTTTGGCCATACATGGTGCGGTGCTGCTGCTGTGACTGGTTCATCGTGGCACTTGGCACGTGGCCGGTCTTCCGTGCAGTGCTGCCGCGATTACCCTTATTTGGGCGCCTCACTGAGATCGGTTATCGTGCTATGGGCTCTGGTTTTCCTCCAGCTATTGCTGTTTAGCCTGATTTCTCGTTTCCTGCGCCCCTGTCGATGTAATCACTTTGGCCATATGGGCGGAACAATCGTGTGAATGGTGAAACTAGAGAGTTCCATAACGATCCGGTTCACAAGCTTGAAGGAAAGACACAAGCTTGATCCGGCCGTACTGAGACCCGGCACGTTTCCGTGAATACGTGTCACGCAAGCAGGCCGCGGCATAGAGTAAATGCACGAGCAGGGGGTCACTTTTTGGCTGAAAATTCCGTTCAAAACTTCTGACACGGGAGGTAGAGGGAAAAGTAGAGACCGACTTTACTGGATTGATATTCTTGAAATGCGTGATACTATAAGACGTCGAGTTTCCCCTGTACTTCCCGTGACTACTGGCGCTGGAGGTAGTCTAGCGACCGAAGAGCAACTAAATCGGATCTGCTGCGCATCGTTACGTCACGTCAATGGAAACAGCCAATGCCTTGCACAGTAGCACTCTACAGTGTCGTTTCTGTTCGAAAATCTATATTCAATGCTTTCTATGCTGTTCGCATAAGGATCCGTTGTCTTGACATGCCAAATGGTGATACATTCTTGATGGGTCCACGCACATGGGCGCCGTGCAGGAAGTGCTGTCACAGCGCAAAGTAGAAGTCCACTAAACATATTACTCACATTACCCTGAGTATTTCGGTGCTTCAAGCGTGCGATTTGGTTAGGTGTCGCCTAAACGGCACGATATTGACCCCCCTGCTGGTGCATTTACTCCATACAAATACATCGACAGGGCATGCGATTAGCGTGCACGTTCTGCACTGTAGAAAAAAACACAACTCCAATCTCAGATTCGAACCTATGCACAACGCAACACGCAGCATGCGATGTCAGCCAAGCTATGCGTGCATCAGAACGCTTTCAAACATGTATACAGAAACCTACAAGCCCCAACCCCTCAGAGTCACAGCTACACCACCTCCCCACGTACTTCTCAAAGAATAGTGATGTAGTGCAAGCGCCTGGGCGGCAGGCCACTTTGTTATTTTGATCTTTAGACATTAACACAAGATTTTATTAGACAACCGGTCCGTATCGTTTGTATACTTATACAACACGTATCTGACGTGGCATGTACGAAGTGGGACGCCAGGGCATAGGAGGCACCAGAAGTGCGCGTGAAGCAGCTTGTGGACCGGGCACGGAGGTGTAGTGGAAGTGTTCTTGGTTGTTGGCAGACTTGGCAAAACATATGTTGGACCATCACAGTAGCACGCTGACGCTGACACTCGGAGGTTCCCAGAAACGGGGGAAAAGCAGCAACCGGTCACACTTAGATAGTAAACGGACCATCAAGAGCGGATGTGGACTCAACATCACCCTCCGCACTTGCCGTTGGGTCATGAGCATGTGCAGTTTCTGAAAAGGCTGCAATTGGGTGCAATTACATGCGTATTGTCTGGTGATGGAGGCTATGTGGAAATTGAATGCTGTTTGTTTGTTTTGTGGCATCTGTGGAAGCCGCGCTGCAGCACCGAATGGGGCCGTCTCAGGCCCGCTCGTTTGGGCACCTGTTGATCACACAAATTCGACCCTGGTACATGCCCCACCACTCCCCACAACAAACCAATGCCCAAAAACATTGACAAAACATCCAAGAATGAGTGTGCGTAGCTGGTCTGCTTTATTTAATGACTTCTCTGACCTTGGGCCAGGAATTGTTAATGACCATAATAGCAAGTTTCCCGACGGTGGAATCCAGTGGTAGCGGTCCGCCGACCGGCTGAAGGCGTAGTTCTGGATTTTCGGGGTTCTGCATATTTACTACCTTTCCAGTTTCTAAAGGTAGGTCTTGAGATTGACCTTAAACTCAGGCACGGGCCCGTGAGCGTTAAAGTGCTTTGACCACGAGGGCCCAGGTTCGAACCCCGGTCCGGCCAGAGCGACCTCTCGACTTTTCTTCGAGCTTCTGAAACGGGTGCGTAAAGGGTCTCTGGTGGTTTCCCCTTTAACAAATTACATGAATTCCGCCACTGTGGCACTGAAGCCGAAGATCGAAATGAGTATGGCGTAGTCCCCGAACAAAAACAAAATGTTTTAACAGGAGATTAGCTGACATTTTGCGAGTGGACGTTTCGGCCCTTGCGCTGTGACTATATCGACAAGGGCGCTGAAATGCATATGTACATCGTACTGCTCATGTACAACCAGAATTTTGGTTGGATGCTCTGTAACAAAGTGGCCGTGTGCACACGCGTGTGGTGACATCTGGTGCGAATCAGATGTCGATCAACTGGGCCCTCAAAAAAAAGAAAAAGAAGAACTGCAGTACGGGAAACTGACATTGATCGAACTTGCAAGAATGTGCCTGATGGGATGTTTCGTGGTACAAGAGAAGTGTAAGATTTGTCCAAGTGGTCCAACTCGTCAGCTGACACATCAGGACCGGCATTATGACGGCGTATGGATCGCATCGGACTTACTGTATGCGTAGATTACGCGAAATCGGCACTTACGGTATGTGGTCTCTCCTTCAGCATCCAGCACACAAGGACCAAGAAAACCGCTTTGGGGAAAAATTCCTGCCCAGAGCAAAGAGCCACACAATCCAAGGTAGAAGCGTACTAGCATTGTTCCTTTGCCCACCAGGCAGCCTGGGCCGCTGCTTCTTCATCACACTCTAGAGGGTCTGACTTCGGCTGCGGCCACAAACATTTTCTGCCACTGTTTCCAGACAAGCTAGGGTCGCAAACCTCGTAGTCCTTGAGTTCTGTCGGGGGCCCGTCTGGGTTGTCACGAGCTACGTTGTTGTATGCGATTGCGGCAATGACCAATGGATCGTTGCACCAACCACCGGTAGGTGCTGCGGGGGCAACGTACTCGAATGCCCCTCCCTCGCCTGTGTCGGTGCATTGGATCGCAGTCTCCAAGAGAGGTTCAGGAATCGAGTATGCAGAGCAGTAAACATATGTCTGAGTACCTGGTGAATCCTCAGCTTCTGAGTTGTACCAGTAAATAAGATCGCAATAGCTGGTGCCACCCGACTGCTCGAGTGCAACAGCGTTGCATTCCTCGTCACTGGCGCAAGCCTGCAAACATTGTTCCTGGGAGAAACCTACTCCATAAGCTGTGCCTAGAGTCCGGCCACGGTATGCTTTGTCCTCAAGCCACTGATCACATGGATATGGATTGGTTGGTGACGGCGCTGGTGCAGGGGCTGCAGTTGGCACGGGAGGGGGTACGGGAGCAGGCTCTGGTGCGGGTGTAGGTGCTGGAGTTGGTTCCTGTGTGGTAGCAGGTCCTGGCGCCGGCGTGGGTGCCGGTGTGGGTTCTGGAGTCTGTGCGGATGTGGGAGCAGGCACTGGTGCGGGCTCAGGAGCAGAAACTGGTGCCGGTGTGGGGGCAGCTGTAGGTTCTGGAGTCTGTGCGGATGTGGGAGCAGGCACTGGTGCGGGCTCAGGAGCAGACGCTGGTGACGGTGTGGGAGCAGCTGTGGGTTCTGGAGTCTGTGTGGATGTGGGAGCAGGCACTGGTGCGGGCTCAGGAGCAGACACTGGTGCCGGAGTGGGGGCAGCTGTGGGAGGGGGCACTGCTGTGGGCTCGGGAGCGGGCCCTGGTGTTGGCGTGGGTGCCGGTGTGGGTTCTGACGTTTGTGAAGTTGTAGGAGCTGGCACTGGTGCGGACACGGGCACGGGAACTGGTTCCGGTGTGGGTGCCAGTGCGGGCGCCGGAACTGGAGCAGGGACAGGTTCCACATCATCACCTTCGTTGCCCTCGTCACCTTCGTCACCTTCGTTGCCCTCATTGCCTTCGTCACCGTCGTTAGGGTGGTTTGGTCCCAGGTATCCAGGGTACCATCCCTTGCCACCTTCATTGCCTTCATCACCCTCGTTGCCCTCGTTGCCTTCGTCACCGTCATTGGGGTGGTTTGGTCCTAGGTATCCAGGGTACCATCCCTTGCTACGTGCATTTACCGCAACACCCTCGTTGCCTTCGTTACCTTCGTCACCCTCATTGCCTTCATTGCCTTCGTCTCCGTCGTTGGGGTGGTTTGGTCCAAGGTATCCAGGGTACCATCCGCTGCCACCTTCATTACCCTCGTTGCCCTCGTTGCCCTCGTCACCATCGTTCGGGTGGTTAGGTCCTAGGTATCCAGGAGTGACTGCATTTGTTAAACATGATTGGATGATCGCAGTGGTTGTACATCATGTGGCTACAGCGTTTAGAAGTTCGAACGTCACAACTGTGAATGGTGAGTTGGAAAGGTATAGTCGAAAGTTCGAGGCAACTTCTGTTCTACAGAGGCCATACTGTTCTCATGGCTTAGCTTCGGATACTCGTAGTCATGGTCAGCTGTGCATGACGGGGTTATTTACCTTCGGACAGGAATCGACGCTTGCAGCAGTGGTCCCCGTATACGCGTTTTTACATGCAAGGAAACACAGTTTTTTTGTTTTGTTTCAGAGGGTGTGACAAGGAAGGCCGTGAAAGAACGAAGAGTCTGAAGCGCTTACAACTGCGGTAAAATGGACGGCTGCAACGTGATGGAAGCGGCGAATTTGGCGAGCGGAGTGAGGAGAAACGTGGTTGGGAAGACAAATGTTCCATCACGTTTCTTTGTGACAACCTGCTTACGAAAAATGCTACAGGTGGCACTGTTCCTCGGTGACTGCTTTAGTACAGCGTTACCGAAGAGTACTCGTAGACCAACCCAGTCTGCGGGGATTCTTGGATCCCCAAGCTTTTTATTTTATCTCACTTCATCAACTACCTTTCCGGTTTACTACCTTTCCGGTTTGTAATGAAACTTCATCAACAATAAATGCGCTGGCAGGAAAGAAAAGTTGACCGCAAAAACGCGAACTAAGCGATCGAACATACAATTCAGCGGAGATCACAACTATAAATCACGTAATATGAAAAGAACGGAACCACTGTGCTTGCTCTCTTCGACACTGTATAACCGTTGGCTTCGAAACTGTTGTGCGCGTCACAATCAATATTTATATCTACGTTTATATCAGATTATTCCCACTGTTTTGCCGTTTCTGCGGTTCCCTGTCACTCCACTCCCGCCAATTAACTACTTCTGTACATATCATCCTTGTGAAGTGATGTCGCTTGGTGATTTGTGCTTTGGGTAGCCGTGTCGGTAGCAGTGTGGTGTAAACGGTCATGGATGCACGAACCTGCCACTAATGACATACTTTAGAAACGTGCTTCTGCTGTTGTTGAACACATAGCTACGTATATATAGCTACGTATATAGCGAACACATAGCTACGTATATAGCGAACACATAGCTACGTATATAGCTACGCATATATTGCACTATAAGCCGTCATTCACTGGTGCCTAGACCTGCCCAAATTCTCACTGTACGTACATCTGGATCTTCAAAGCAGAGGTTTGTAACGCGAAAGGATATTAGCACAGAGCACCATTCCACGCGAGCGTCAAGGAAACGACTTATACTATCCTACAGATGGGCAAGATCTTACCTTTTACAAACCGGAAAGGTAGTAAATAGGTAGTAAATATGAACACAAATAGCCAAAATCAAATAACACAAAACATCCACCACTTCACTCGAATGACACAGCAGCACCATCACGAAAGTCTTTCCCAGCACTCTTAGCCAAACTGCGATAATAGTGACGAAACACAATGACACGACCACGAGCAAGATCTATGTTTCGAACTGTGATTCGCGAGCGCATGGTGTTGTCGTGTCAATTGCAATATTCACTTCCGGGACAGCCACATCGCAGTTTCACACGTATAGTACGGCAAGAACGAACATCAACAGTGCATTCAATGCGTCGAAGTGCGCACAGGTTGGAAAGGGTGCCAGGTCTGTAATGCTGGCGTTGCATGCGATGACGAGCCAGTCGTCAGCGTATACTATAGGTACCGCGTATAGTCTTGGCAAGTACACAGCATGCACAGCCTAATGTGCAAAGCAAAGCTTCCGCTTTTCTTTGCACACTAAGAGGCTGAGTCGGGCAAGCGCGCGAAGCCTTGTTTTATGAAATACTTTTGCATCACTCCATGTGTCGTTCCATGAGCAAGACAGAAATGTAGACACGAAGCATACCTTTCATCAGCGTTCTCATCCATGTTGAAGATCCCTGCTGCTCAGTTGTAACCTACAGTGCGACTCCATGACCAAATGTTATACTCAATCACACAGTGTAATTCTTGTATCGTTATGGTCTCAGTTCAAATTTACAACAGCAGAAGTGCAACTTCAGAAACAAATTCATGGGAAGCAATATTTGCGTCACTCTGTCACCCTACTCTTCTTTTTATGTTCTGGTTTGCTAGATCCTTGACCTCGCCGGTTGGTCTATTTGCTTGTTGCTGTTGGCGATTATGATGCTTTACACCCTCTGGTCAGTCTCCAGGCTTGTCGACGTAACATAAGTACATCTTCGAGCCACACCTAGAACTGATTTTCGGGGATAGGGGTGGAAGAGCCTTGAATCCAATCAGAGGCTGAGTATGTTGTTATGCCTGAAGGAATAATCGCGTCATCTACTCTTATATACGCTCTTATATACGATTATTCCCCACCTTCACCGGTCCCCGTGTTTCCACCGCGCACCAGACTCCGGAAAAATCATGATAATTCCTAACACGGTAAATAATTTTGTTTCACATCAGTTACGCGTGAATCCGTGCGCTATGCTGCCGACGTGAGACATCTGTGGCAGTCAAGTTGCGTGGGATGCCTGGAGGACATTTGCGCGTGTATGGGCACGCATCCACAACCATGGTCCATCTTTTGGTATTCGGTTGGTATTACAGCATTTGCGTGCGGGAAATTGAGCTCAGTGGTACAGGACGGGTTGCTGCCCAATGTATCCGGTCAGTGGAACTCCTCCTTGGGGACTACAGTACGGACCGCGAACCCACTTTCTAGATTTTATTATTAATATGTAGATTTGCACAAATGTCTCCGACTTGCGCGATGGTGAGCTATATGGTGCTGGCGGGGTTGACGTCTATATCTGGCTTTCATATCAAGTTCTCCCGTGGAAGTGCAGAAATCCAGTTACGAATACACATGAAACAAACAAACTTTCATTTAGATACGTTTGAAAGCCTCTGATCCTGTACATTGGCTGTCGATGGCAAGAGTGTCTGGAAACGCTATGTTCGTGAATACTACATAACACGGTACGAAGCCGAAGAACATGTGTAGCAGTAATCGAACACGATAGATGCAGTATGCATCCTTAGGAATGCGCGGCTGCGGCATTGTGAACGGTCATGCAGGAATGTAGCGCATATATGAGTAATTTCTGCTTTTTGTTCGGCACCGTGACTCTCAGAAACAATAAACAGAACATGAATCTGGAAAGCGGAAGCTTTCCAGATTGCACAGATGGCGAGACCGCGCGTAGCGCGATCGAGCCTTGTAATTGTTCAACAATACAGTCGCGCACACGCACACACTTGCCATGCCCACGAAGATAAGAGAGTTCCACCGGTGCACCCATACGTGTAAAATTTTGAACCGTGGCGACACTTTACCTAAAGCTGTAATCCGAGGGTTCGACAATATTGTAAACAATTGCACGTAGGAACTCGAGCTGTGGCTGGAGATTTCGCTGCAGTTCCTGGTTGGCGCAGCTCATGTTGGACAGGATCCCCGCCAGTGTAGTGTAGAAAACATGCAGGGCCGCTACGATGAGATGCGGTCACTGTAATTGGTTGCATGTATTGCATGTACTGTCCTGAGGCAAGCGGGCAATAAGCGACCATGACAACGCAAAGCTAATCACGTACTGCATTATCGAATCGTTGTAACACGATTACGCCCATGCATACCTCCTTAATGCCAAACTCTTCAAGTCGATATCGACCCCGGTTAAAGTGCCTGTCATGTTCCTGCTCGTTGTGTGTAATTGCGTAAGTTGCGATGCGTAAGCCACGCGCAAGTTCTTGGGTACAATTGGTTACAATTTTGGGTGCTCGTACAAGAAGTAAACCATTCATGAGCGAAGTTATATTCGTATTCGATAGAAGACTGAAGTTATGTGTACATGTACTGCAATATATTATTATTCCCACCGTTTTGCCGTTTCTGCCAATCCCCGTCACTCCAAGCCCGCTAATCACAAACTTAAGCACATATCCGCATTTGATGTGATATGGCTTGGAGATGTATGATTTGGGGCGCCGTGTCGGCAGCAGTGCGGGTTTAACGGTCATTGTTGCACGAAGATGCCACTGATCAGTCATGATGACATACTGAAGAATTGCGCTTCTTCCATTGTTGAACACATAGCTACATATACTCTGAACCGGCATTCACGTGCACCTAGATCTACCCTGCTTCGCCCAGTTCGTACATCTGCATTATCAACACAGAGGTTTGTATCGGTCAATAATTTGGTATGCAGAAGTGTACAAGGGTTCACGTGGGGATCGTTACAGTAACATGGGATGGAATCATACTGTTCCAGAGCACCCCGCAGATCCTGCAATGCAGATCCCCTCACTTGCAGCGCTCCCTAATGCTGTTGCCAGCAACGTAGCGCCGAATACATTGGCTGCACGAGGTGGCATGCCGGAATGAGTATGGATTACGGACGGTTCCTGATACTCTGACTAGATACTTGTTGCACTTCTCTACCTACGCAGAGAGGCTGTACTTGTGCAGCTATGGAGCCGAGAATGTACGGCTATATGCTTATACTGCGTTCCAGGGAAGGATTAAAATTAGACACGGAACTGTTGGGATGATGTCGACCAAACCCAGAATGTTCGGTGTCTTCGAGGCATGCATGGAATGCATGTACCGGTACATACTGGCGTGTCATGATCATCTACATGCCATCCGTAAACTGTGATCCACTTCCCGGCTGAGAAGCATTGCGGGCTTCACACGACACACAAACTAACATTCTGCTGCAGCGGTATATACAAGCTGCCACGAGTTCTCATATATACAACATCCCGCCTTCCATGAACCTTCTGCGCGTTTCTATGCACAGCTTCGCGACGCTGTGCGGGCTTCGGTGTCAGCAGCCGACCCAGGCACGGTGAATGTGTCCAGCCGGTGCCGCTCCCGGGGACCTCCCCCACCCCGCATCTCAACCCCCTCCCTGACTCAATTACTATCTGGTCTTCCCCACTGCCTCTGCTTCGCTATGCTGCACCGATAGTGTACCCCGTTCTCACTGTACTCTCTGGGAAGCTACCGTACTGCCACTCTGTGGGCTGGGATGAGCTGCCGCTGCATGGGCTCTGCCATCGAGGAAACTGTGGCCTTTGTGTGACTGGAGCACCTCCTAGTTGCGCTGAGGGGTTTACTGCGCTGAAACGGCGCTGGAGTTGTGTGCAGCACTTTCTGTTTAGTTGTAAAGCTTCTCCAGTGGGGTGCCCTGACCCGAATGACCTCTGGGATGACTTGCGTCGGCTGGTCCTGCCTGAAGAGTGTGCGCGGATTGCCCTTCTTGCAGCACGTGATGCGAATTGTTTTGATCCTGTCTCTGTGAGTACATACTGTGTCCCTTGGGTTCTTGACCCGTCTGTGTTCCTGCGGGACTGTGAGGCTGATATCTGTGCTGAGGTGTACTCCGTCATTGCCGTTTATACAGCAACATCTCGTTAATCCGCCATTCGATTATCCGTCACTCGCCTTTATCCGTCAGAAATGCTTGGGTACAAACCGTTCTCCATACAAATCCGGCGCTATTGTCTGACACCCCGTTATCTCGTCGCTCGCTAATCCGTCACATGTCCACACAAAAAAGCGAACACGTTTCCCACCAGGCATGCCTCGTTACAAGCGTGCCTGCAGGCACGGAACACCTGTGGGCGACTGGATCCGTTATGAAACGGCCTTGGGTAAACAGGAATCGGAGCGTTCAGAATTTCAGCATCACATGCGACATCAAGCAGCCAACCATCCTGAACTGGAAGATGCACTCTGTTTGTGGTGTCATCAACAGCAGGCGCGCGGTCTTATCCTCACGAACGACATGGTTCGCGCGCAAGCACAACGATTCGCGCCTGCTCTTGATGTTCCTCAGCAGTTTGCGTTTTCCGATGGTTGACTGCAAAATTTTAAGAAGCGGTGTAGCGTCAGGCGAGTCACGATACACGGAGAGTCAAGCCCTGCCGATGCGGACAATGTACAACTCGCGCGTGACAACATCAAACGTATCGTAGACGGCTATGCGCCTGATGGCATTCATAACCAGGATGAGACGGGCGTGTTTTGGCGCCAGCTGCCTCAACGCTCCCTTGCAACGGGCAAGATATCCGGTCGCAAGAAAGATAAGCAGCACATTACCGAGTGTATCACTTGCAATGACACAGGTTCTGACAAACGCGAGCCCTTCGTTATCGGCAGGGCAAAGCGCCCCAGCTCATTTCCCAGGGCTTTCCAACCTGAGCGGGACTAGGGCATCCGATACCGGAGCAACACGAAGGCTTGGATGTTATCTTATGACTTCTCAGACTAGGTTCACGAGTGAAATAGCTTGAAAGCGTATTTAAGCAACTCACTGAGAGGTGGAAGCACCTTTCGAAGCTGCTTGTGCTCCGTGCTGTACGGCTTGGGTTAATAGTTGAAAAGCACGCTCAGGGGGCCTTGCACTATGGGCAGTAGACACGTTCAGTGGTCACACGGGCTGCTCAGGACCCTTTTCGCGGCTCTGTAACCACAGGGAGGCTCCCAGGGGCGTTGCGTTTACGTTCAAGCTCGATTTGTTCCAATTTCCGGCTCAAATGCCAGAATCAGCGGAAATTTCCCACTCAGCCGGAAAAAGTAGCAATTTCGAGGAAAATACAGCCCCTGGTACAAAAGGGGCCACTCTGAAGCCCTACTGCACCTTTCTTTTGTTACAATACGCCTCCTGTGTGCAAGGCTGGTCTCACGGTGAGCATGTGTAAATGATATACCATGTGCAAGGAGCACAACAGCAGAACCTTGGCGCCTCAACGACAGGCACTTGAATGGAATTGTGCTTGAGTGCATGACCGTGATTCTAATATGTTGAAGGGTGGCCAAACCTAATTAGTTCCTAGTTCATGCCCTATGAGTAGCACTGGTTGCTGCCTTGGAACAGCACATCACTGCAGTGGACCATCGCAGCACACCTAAGGGCCCACTGTCACCGGAGACTGCATCTATGAGCTCAAAAAGCCAGAATCAGTGAAAATTTTTTACTTCGCCGGAAAAATCATTTTACCCGTGGGAGCCCCCCTGTGGTTATATATCCGTCAAAACGTTCCTGAGCAGCCCACGTGACCACTGAACGTGTCTAATGCCCATAGTGCAAGGCCCCCTGCGAGCTCAACGTCGGACACGGTAGCAGATTGGTCGCTTTGTGTCTGTTGCGGCGGTGGCTCAGTAGATTCAGTCATGGTGGTTTGACATGCAAAAGGCTTGCAAGGGCTATACCGTAGTAAATGTAAAGGTTCGTCGGCAACGGCTCGTAGTCGCGACATGGCTTTATTTATAATTTTCTGAGATCCGTCCTCGCAAACGCCAGAGTCGGCGACAAGGATTTTTTTTACTGGCAAATCGTCGTCTTGGAGGAGCTGTGTTGTGAAAATTCATTTTTTCCAGCAGTTCCGTCGTCAGAGTCACCCACAGCGACAAAACAAATATAAATACTCGTCGTCGTGGGCCTGCATGTCGGCGACAACGACGAACCTTTACATTGTCTACGGTAATGCAAATGGGATGGAAGGAGCCACTATGGCTGTAAATATGCTGGAGGGAACAATCCCAAACGGGCCAGGCGGCCAGTCCTGGAACACCAAATTAATAAATATGCGCCACTGGATGCATCTCATGCAAACCTGCGGCTAAACACGGCTGTGCTGTGCACCCCAACAGCCAAGACTGCAACCTAAACGAAGTTCAAACGCTTTAAACTGAGACTACAGAATTGGTTGGTACCAAGGAGGCACAGAAACGGCTGTGGCCTCGATCTGCGTTTGTACGTCTGCGGGGGTGACCTGGGTCTTGTCATGCGGTGCACACAATGTACGTAAGTGCATTTACAATTATAACGACAGCCGGGCTGTACACGCCCTGACCGTATGGTTTGCTATCAGGTAGGTTGTAACCTCCTGCTTGAAACAATTCAATGGAAATCGTGATCCTAGGCGACAAGGCGCCGACAGAAAATCAACTACCAAACCTGCAGGCCAACGCCCGCCGCAACACGTACATGCGGCGCGTCGAACCATCCGGAACTGGTGCTACGTGCTCAACTCAATGGGACAGGAAACCTCAAATGTGACTAATTGATAGGTCATGGGAGGGAACCCGAGCATACCGAGCTTTAGCGTTGGAATCAAAATCCATGGCTTGGGATGAGCCCGGTCGGGAGATGGAGCGGCAACAGAGACAGGGGCCAAGTGGGGGCAGTGTTTCTGCACGTCCAGTCCATTGACGACGTTCTGTAGAACTCGGTAAAGGATTGGATGCACATCGGCGTATCCGTCGCAGTCACGGCGCGAATCTTGTCGAGAGCCTCCTTCAAGGCCGTGAGCTGCGAAGGCACGGTTGTAGATGCCCAAGTCACGAGCTCCCTTTGAGCAGCCAATGAATCAACGAAGAAACGAGGTGCGTTTAGCTTTTCGGCCTCAGCGCCGGGGAAGCTCTGCAGTACGTCGAGCACTCGAAAACAGCCCCCCGCGGGCCAATGGTTGGATGCCCCGTCCCCCATTCTGCTCGTGGAAGAGATGACGACGGAACTGGCCACTGGTGAGATCTGGACGATTCTTTCCAATGTTTGTCAGGACTCCATACATGTACATTCCCGGGCAAGAACTAGATACGCTCGCGGTTCTTTGACATTCTAACATCATCTGAGATACCAGTGTTGTGATCGGTGAAATGACCAGACCTAACAAGAGTTTATTGCATTCCAAGTCCGGATGGTAGCCAACAGTAGAGAGCATTAATACTCAGCCCAACAGGCTACACGTCCAGCAACAGAAGGACAGTACAACACATCAACATGCATGGGTAATCTCGACACAGCATTGGATATGATGGTCCCATGTCACAACAGTTTCCCATTTTGACATCTCAGGCCACCTCTCGAAGTGCAAGGCAATGAGGAATGGTACTGGCGATTGGAAACACCTCACACAATGTTTTACAGTACTGCAACTACAGATCCCTTAATCAGTAAACAAGCAGAACACACCCTAGTGCCAGTATCGATGTAAGTTTCCCATGCTAGAGTTACGAACCATGGTTCTGAGAAGCTCACTTGCACAGACACCCGCTCACAATGATGTGGCACCTTCAGTGGCTGCGAGCCGCGCCCCTGTCCATGTCAACACCCGCTCACAATACCGCACACTTGAATTACTTCAGAACTTTGAGGACTCTTCAGGCACCCCCTCAGGGACCCCACTCCAGCTGCAGCGTGTCTGGACCTAACACTCACTAAACATGTACATCTAAGTGTCACTGAAAACCGTCCATGTGAGTGTACGGGGGCGTCCACGGTGCTGTGCTGGCGCTGGGGGCAAGCTTGAACATGTGCCTGCGAACTCGACTCTGAACTTGTGACATTGCAGCCTCCAGTAGCATCTCAATCTGCAGCAGCGCAGCAGTTTCTGTCGAGTGACTTGTAATTCTTTGCAGTGTGATGACGACCTGTCACACTTCTCAAGCTCTGTGTGGTACAGGTGCCGTGACGCAGTCCCTACTATGCCACCCTGCCTGCGTTACATCAGCTGGGCATGCCATGGATCTGTACAATACAGGTGGTTTATGCCGCAACTGGCTCAAGAAAAGGTGTTGTCACAGCAACTTTGATTTGGACTCGTAGTAGCTGGAGGGCATGCACAGAACTTAGCAACTGTACAGATGCCTCACCTGACTGGATGGGCCATTGGGCCCTGCCCGGCTGTCTGGGAGAACCAGCTTGTCAATCAGTGCCCCTTCGCTAAAAATGAAAAAACTGGGAACCAATCGAACCTTGTGCCATCTCGAAATGTCTGAAGGATAGTCGAACTCGTTTACTGTGTTATGCTTGCAGTATGTGAGACCGGCCTTGGATGATGCACTCTGCAAGCAGCTTCTTTTATAAATGAAGCGTCCTGCTTCAATGAAAGTCTAATGCAGCTCGCTACATCCCAACTGTGATGCTGAACTTCAAGGTTTCAGGTGAGACACAAGGAGCACACATGGAGCAACTTTTGTTCTGTTTCCAGTCCTCAGGAACAAAGGAAAGCTTGAGTACTGTGCTTGCATATAATGAACGCGAAGGCTATGCTATTCACCAAGCGCGGATGCGTTTCACTTGTGGACTTGGGAGGGTGTCTTGCTTACCTGCTGCTTCATTACCTCCAGGAACTCCAGAGCTCGCTTACAGCAGCCACAACTCCTATTATACGCCAGCATAACAACAATGCGCCCCTTTGACGCCTCGTGTATCTGCTCTAGGTGACCAAGCCCTCTCACTTCCCACACAGTGCCAGCGTACGGCCCAGCTCTCAGCTCTGCCTCCACCTCCAGGTCACTCTGTTGCTGCCTCTTCCAGGCAATCTCCATATGCCGCTTGCGGTCAATTTTTATCCTTGCATGTACTCTGCGAGACTGCTGTGTCCGTATCGGAACTTGAAGAAAAGGCCTGAGTTCGCATGATGTCCTGGCAGCCTGCATCACCAGAATGAAAGCTGCTGCCGAGCACGCGAAACGAGGCTATGACACCAATCGGTGAAAGTTGTCTCTGACACTCTCTCGTGCCCTGAAACCTATGTCGACAGACCTGGACTGATTACATTAACATTCGCGAACAACAAAATAGATGCGTCAGACAGGCACGATTCACTATTAAAAGCAATAAGTTGGATAAGACCCGCACGGAACGGTGGAATAGCAATCCCGATTGATGCGCCATCCCGACAGTGCTCACCGTTCAAATGATGATGTCGAGCGTTATGCAGCAGCACGTAGTAGCAACTCTGACGACGATCAATACACACACAGTTCCGAATGTGGCCTATATCACGGATCCTTTCTTGCAACTGTGCGTGTTGCACCTGGGTGACAACGCTGAATTGTCACTACTACTCCAATATACTGTGTCACAGCCGGGCGCTATGGAAATTTGTGGAAAGCATGCACCATCTGTAGCAATACATCTGTAGCTATACATGTAGCATATGCGTTTTGGAAAATTCAGCGTACAGTCGTTAGTTGGTGCATGGATCCATATGGAGGACTTACGCCAGCCCGGCACGCATCTGCAAATACTTGAAAGGTTCGAAAGATGCAGATTATGTGCAGTAAACCAATGGAGTGCAGGTAGTATATGTTCGTTTATAGATCGCGACTGAACTGTTTCTCAGCAGCTGTCGTTCTGCTGGCACCATCTTGTGTCCTCGCTAACCTGATCAGAATAGAGAATGGTTATTCCACATAAATTATCATTCAACATCATTCGAGGAGAACACGGCCCTTTGACTTTCTTGAAGCTGGATCTCTTCCTTGCATTGCTCCGCTGACCTACTGAGTGTTCGGTGTCCCGGATATTTGATGTGGGTCAGATGTTCGTTTTCAATGACATTTTCGAGCAGGGAGAAGTACGTTCCCATCCTGTGTGCATTCTGGTGGGCCAGGTAAACAAGCCAGATGGCTCACCAACACCAAGTTGTTTTTGCAGATTCTCAGCCCGTATCGGATCAGTCTGTGCATTCTTATGCACGAGTCTAACGTGGCTCGACGACTGAACAGGATTGACGGCGCTTCGAGCGACAGCGTGTCCCAGTACTTGCTGGCAAAGATCAATGTGCGAACTACATTGCCTCTTCCCAGCAACGCACCTGAGAACACGACTCCACTTATGAAGCTTATACTGTCGCATCCTTCGCATGTTTCGTCTGTTTCGGGTTCTCGGAAACATGTGCCTACTCAGTAACATGCTGAAAACGGTGTTGCTTACAAGACTGTGCCACTGGAGTGCCGTTCCCGAACAAGGGGGGAGGTTAAACTCGAAACTACGCACGTCCTTAAACCCCTGGCATCTGCTCCGAAATCTGTTCAGGCAGTGGACACCACAAGCGAGCCAACTCTGTATGAAATGGCTCTTGACCTGAATGAGAGCTTCACAGAGCAGAAAATCGGCAAGAAGCTTCAAGTTACCCTCATCGAAGCACTAGAGGTGCGTTTCGAACTCGCTGCATTGATGCCTGCATGACTTCAGATGGAATTCAGCACTGTAGAAGCTGGTCTGTGCTTTCGTGTCCGTCGGTTCAGGATCAATACAATTGAAACTTCAGCAGACAGTATGCTTCAACTGCTGATACGTGTATCATATAGGCACAAATTGTTTGCCTTATTCTAGGTTCCTGGCAGTCTCAGGAGCTGTGCGAACTTACGAGTACCACCCACATTACACCTGAGCAGACCTCATATCACCTCGCTTGCATGCAGTTCACTCTCAGGCGTGAGAAACTCACAATACCCAATATCAGTGTCTGGGTAGTATCACAGCATTTGTGATGTGGCATGTCACGAAAGATATAGTGTTCCTGACACCAGGCAGCTTCCAAGCCAAATCAATGATCAATCCCGTTGTGAGACACCGATATGTGGGCATGCAGTCGATCAAGTCACCCGAGGATCTAGTGAGAGTGTGTGAGACATGCTGGGGGCCCAACATGCTGTGCAGCAGCAAGGACGACACGAAAGGATGCATCCTGCCCAACAGCCCTGAGGGCCGCTTCCTCCGAGCCTGCAGACTCTCTGTCGTGAGCATGCCCTTCGAGGTGCCTTTCTGTCCTTGAATTCAGGTGCCTGGTGCAGCAAGTTCGGTCCTGTAGCGAATCTGCAAAAGATGATCTGTTATAACTTATAACCGAAGGGCAGTACCTGGGGAAGACCTCCCAAAAAGAGTGAAATTGCTGGAACCATTGTTCAGGGGAGAAAAAGCCACTGCTTCACTCGCACAACAGCAGCATCACGAAAGCACTTCGAAACACTGTTGAACCTCCAGAGTGCCAGTTTTCTCCTTGTCTATTCTAAGTGAGCATGCTCCACTTCACAGGCATCAGAGAGACCCCAAGTGTAAACCTCAAGGCAGACTCTCGATTTCAACTGCAACTGTTGCTTTACAGCAAAGCCAACACGTCTCTCATTGTCATGATACTGCATAGCATGCATGAATGCATGCAACAGCCTTTGTTTTCTCGGTGCTGTCAGAAAACTTCTCACCTGGCTCCGTTTAGAAGCCCAAAAAGTGTTTAAAGTTACAGGCATAACTCCACAGAATGGCTCATGTACCAAGCCCAAAAAGGGCACTAATGGGCCAAACCAAAGCACTGAAATGCGTTGCTACTGTGGGGCCAGACAAACACAGTCCCCAGGCATGCAGGCTCTCGTTCACATGCTCATAGATGTTCGGGGTTACATAGAGGTGTACCACCAGGAGCTAGCGGCGCGACTGCAGATCCGCACGCAGGCCGACAGCGACGCCGCCGAAGCCACTTTTGCGCGCACGCGCGTGCTGCGGCCTGCCGCGCAGCTCTCGTCGCATCTAGCCCACCATGCAGACGTTGTCAAGCAGCTATCCAGCACCCTCCCCCTGCAGGTGTGCGCGTGTATCATGCTCCCCGGCCATGCATATGTTCCTGTATGCTCACAATGCACTGCCCCACAGCTGCGTTCTGGGCATGTGCTTCTTTCAAACCCGGCTTGCTGCGACCTTCATTTACCAAAGAGCTGTTTGTCATTGAACAGGGTCCTATCCCACAGGGTAGGAAGGCGCAGGCGCGGTGAACCAGCTAGGACAGCACGAGACCGCATAATAACTGGCACGAAACAATTTTCTGTGGTTCGAAACTAATAAATACTTTTCATAGGCATCCATTTCATATGCACAGGCTTCCAATCTTCGCGCGACCCAGCCTGTTTCATTTCTCAGAGCGCCGTGGGGCTCGATGCCGGTCCACGCAGCATCAGGATCTGATAGTCTGGTGCCATAATCAGAGCGCTGTACCTGAGAGTCCGCACATCAGATTGTGGATTGTGATCGGATGGTGCACCGCATGCAGGTCATGGCGCGCGACCTCACAGCGGTGGTGTCACAGGCGCCCGAGCTGCCTGTTGCGCATGCCGCAGCTGCCCACACCGCAACTCTTTCCAAGTGCGTTCTCCCCTGTAGCCACCCTTGATTGTCCATGCTTGTGACAAAGCCCGTGTTATCCAATGAAATAGGATGGTTGGACATGTTTTGATTTTGATTACATGTTTTGACAACAGTTTATCGAACTGTATGCAACCGATTCTGGAGACACATAGAACCCTTGTTTCAGCGACAGCTAGGGTTTGTATATGGTGCATGTGGGCAGGTTTAAAAGAAGCAACCGTGCAGCACACACTTGCACCGTACATCGAGCAGTAGATTCATCCACCGTTGAGAGAAGAGTGCGCTTCTGGGCCCCCCCAGCGGACTGCCCACTTTATAGAACGAGTGTGCAGTACTTTCTGGTTGGCTCCGCCAGCCGGAATGTACAGAAGATGTGTGTGTGTGTGTGTGTGTGTGTGTGTGTGTGTGTGTGTGTGTGTAACTCTGTTGCGGGAACTGCGCTGTTGGCCTCAGGCCTTGATAATGCATGTGCTCGCAGCATCTATAACTGAACCCTAATCTTCCAAATTAGGCACAACACAACCTTCTTGGAAATTATGGCCAGTACCTCGTATCAGATATCCTAGGTAACACTTCAACACACGGGCATTTCCCCTAATCAGGCTCAGTGACACTTCCTTCCTAATCCAATGTAAAAACG
>JAUMHD010027770.1:0-19681 GCA_032359135.1 Ulvella scutata
GATCTTCTGGGCCTGGTTGCTGGCTAATGTCAGCAACCAGGCCCAGATCCCCTCCCCCTCCCCATCATCGCTCCCCGATGCACCCCCAGCCCCCGCATCCCCAGTGGGACCTCCGCCATGTGACCCATGGCCACCCCCCGCACTCCAGGGGAGTGTCGTTATTGCGATCTTTGCACACATGCCTCCTGTTGGCTCTTTGTGAGCGAACCTGCACATCAATGCAAAGTGTGCAAATGTGCTCTCACACACCACTCGCATTACAAGGGTGTCTGTGGAGCATAAAGGCGCGAAACGGGAGGCAACAACTCACAGTCTCAGGAGAGCATGCATGGCGCACCTTCCCTGATCGGGGCGCCCGATTGCAAGCCTCCCCATCCGACTGCCCGCATCCTGCAGTCACAACGCCATCATTGCAAGCCAGCATGCCGACAAGATATTGCTTATTGAGCCTGATGATGACGGTGTGGGCGTGTGAACATGAAAGGCAAATGATGATGGTTGGACCATTGAATGGTTCAATCTGTGTGAGCGACTTGCAACCTCTTTTCATGTTAAAAAAGGGCATGTTAAATGAAGTTAAACAGGTTCCTGTAAAACACTTGAAACCAGTTTACATCAAATTTACTCGGGTTAAATTGGACGTTAAATGAGGTGTAAACGGCATTAAAAAGTAAAACTGCAGCTCCAGACCATTCAACCGATTCGGATGCTGCGTAAGCTGACCTTGCATTCTATAGTAGCTACTGGGGTTCTTGCCCTTCCATTTTGACTTTACGAACTGATCATGCTTGCACTGAACTGCATTGGAGCCGTAGCGTGACATTCCGGCACTGATACGCCCCAGGTCTCAACATCTTGTGTGTATTGATTGGTGCATCAGAAACAGTCGTGCAAGTCACCTTCCGGCCGCTAGATGCCATTTGGCCCACCAGCCATTCATCAGCAAAACCAGCATAACAACAGATTCCACAAGAAACTTTGATATGCGATTTGCGAGCACTTGCTTCGATTTACGTACCACACTTGGTATTACACAGCTGCAGCAACAGTAGACTGTGCACCGGAGACGTACCCTGGAATGCCCCAAGAGCTCCAGTACATAGTCACTACACGAGTACTCGGGGTACAAGGATACTCGGGCAAGCTCGCGAAGGCTGTTGTCAAGCGAGGTTATGAAATGCTATCTAGAGGAAGAGTAATGTTCAGGTGCACAGGAAAACACGCATGCGTGCCGAAGAACATCAGATCCTGCAGACGATATTTTATTGACAGCGAAGCTATAGATGAAGTGGGCCAGGCTGCCGCTCTTTTGTTACATGTGTGGTGTACACAGTGGCGGAGGTTGTTCGGATCTGAAGTGTGAAGCCCTAATTTGTGCTCGCGATTCATGTGTTATTACTGGAAATACAGTAACAGTTGGTTATTACGAACCTGGTTAATACGAACTGCAGGAATATACGTACCAAACCAGTGAGTTCACACGGAGTTCGCACATTGAATGGAAGCTTGTTAATCCGAACTTCTGGATGAACTAAATCACTGGGGTCAATTGGGTTCGTATTATCCATATGTTACTGTAAATGTTCACGGCAATTCCGGATTTTCTGCATGCGAGGGCAATTGTATACATGCTGAACCCTCTGCATATCTTGCTCCTTCAATTGATTGCAGGGCACTATATGACAGAGGTTAGTGCACTCATATATACAGTAACATCTGGATAATACGAACCCAATTGACCCCACTGATTTAGTTCGTACTATCCAGAAGTTCGGATTGACAAGCATCAATTCAATTGATGTGCGAACTCCGTTTGACCTCACTGGTTTGGTACGTATAATCCAGCAGTTCGTATTAACCAGGTTCGTAATAACCAACTGTTACTGTACAGAACAGTGCAAGCTACACTACCTTTCTGCGCTCGATTCGAACCCACCCAGCAACTTTGGATGGGCCCCTGTAGCCAGGGAGTGGCAGGCAGGCATGGGTGCGGCACGCTGTCGCCCATTTGCCATTTGGCACGCTGTCGCCCTCTGCAGCCGGACCTGTGCTGCGTTGTCAAGCTGGGTTCAGGCCTCGCGACAGCCCTTGGTAGTCCGAAGCCCTTCTTGGGTATGGGCGTGGTTCCCGAGTAGCTCTTTTTTTCTTTTTTTAGTCACCCGAGCACCAATTGCAATTGACTGATAGAATCAATGTGGCACCCCCCGAAGGGGGCCGTGATGCCGCCACAAGCGGCGCCGCCGCCGCCGCCACCACCACCACCACCACCACCACCACCACCACCACCACCACCACCACCACCACCGCCGCCACCGCCACCGCCACCGCCCCCGCCCCCGCCCTCGACGCTCGGCGAATCGTTGTCCTTACGCTGAGGACGCGGCCACACTTGGATGATCACTTCCACTAGATGGAAACTACAGGGTGATAGGTAGAGTGGGCACAGGGATGGATGTACTGGAGAGACTGGGTGTATAAAGTTACAGGCAAAACTCCATAGCATGGCTCATGTACCAGCAATTCAACGCATGACACCTTAGCTCAACCTCACACAAACGACGCAGGACATGCCGCTACCGAAGCACTGGGTGAGGTGTCCTTCATCAAAGACCTCCATCGATGACAAGCATGTTGCACCTGTGTGGTGGATGCATGACAAGCATGTTGCACCTGTGTGGTCGATGCATGACAATCCTGTTGCACCTGTGTGGTGGACGAGAGCACCTGTACTGAGCACGCCCTGCGCGAGCCTGCCACCGCGACCTGCCCCAGCAGGCATGACATTGTACACACGTACGCCACATGCATGCATGCTCGGGGTCGCTGGCAAGGCCCTCGTGGCAGGCCTGCCAACTCCCAGTTCTAAAGCCCTTTTTGGGTATGGTGTGGTTCCCGATTAGCTTTTCTTTGTCTGTTGCCACAGCCACTTGCTGCTAGTCATTGCCCCCTCCACCCAATCAGCAGAGCCTCTGTTACAGCTTGCGGTCATGTTCTCTAGCTGTATTGAATTTCTGTTAGGTTCTGTGCTAATACAAAAAGCGCCCGACCCAGGAACGAGGGTCGTATTCTACTGCTAGAAGCGATGACGTCACTGATATAGTAGATTCGCCCAGAATCGGAGCAATGTCTTCATTGCATGCATAGGTATATATGCGCTGCATGCATGCGCTACTGTGCATGCATGTGTGCTAGTGCAGATCAGTGGCCCTGTAATGCCATGGGCCTGGACCGGGTTAGAGCCGGCCTGCTATATGTTCGGCAGGTGATACGGCAGGCGCCAGGGTGTCGGGGGCTCTCTCTTTTATGAGGCTTCGATTGGGGCCCGGGTTGTTTGTGTGGCCCCATGCATGGGCCTGTGGTTGTTTCTGACCTCCCCTTTTCTTTTTCCACGAGGCGTATAGGTTGTAAAAGGTGACTCGCCCGCAATGATCGCTGTTACAATGTACAAATTATTCGGGGACTACGCCATACTCATTTTGCGCTTCGTTATGCCTGTAACTTTACACACATTTTGAGCTTTGGCCTCAGCGCCACAGTGGCGGAATTTCAGGCAATTCGTTAAAGGGGAAATCACCAGGGACCCTTTATGCACTCGGCGCAGAAGCTCGAAAAAGAGACGAGATATGGCTCTGGCCGGACCGGGGTTCGAACCCGGGACCACGTGGCAAAAGCTCTTTAACGCTCACGGGCCTGCGGCTGAGTTGAAGGTCAATCCCGTTTGTTAGGATCTATGCTGATACCAAAAGCGTCCGATAGGGCAGCAGAGTAAAGCAGCCAAAGTGTATTGAACGCGGTAATTATTCATACTGTAATTGGCTGTAGTTACAAATTAATTCACCAATGCCAAATTAATCGTTGTAAATGGCACAGTCCACCCCCATTTAACACCAACCTAAACGACCGGTCATGAATTAACTCCTGTTTAATTCCTCCTTTTCTGGGGATCCCTACTGACTGAGTTCGCGATGTCACACCAAGACGATGAGAAACGTATGTACAGTATCGATGAGAACCATGTCTGTGACAATCTTCAGTGAACAAAGCAAAGAAAGCCGGCGCAGATGCCACATGCACCATATTCATAGGCACTTCTGCCACATAGCCACGCTGTTGTACAGTTGAGCAGAAACCCTAAGAAGAAGTACAAGAAAGATAAAGCAAAGGCCATACAACAGTAGTACAAAAACAAAGGTGCCAAAACCAATATCCTGATGCAATTTCTCCTATTGTTGCGTCTCTTTGAAACACTGTAGACATAAAGACTTCAAACTATTTCATATTGACGAGAGTTGTGTGTGCGCACGTTGAACATGAACAGCCATGCTGGCAGCCATTCTCCTGCCTCCTGACTGCTGAGAATTCGCACGCGACTTACAATCGTAGTTACAGAGAGAGAGTGTAATTACATTGCCAGTTGTAAGTGTTACAATTAACTCGAAATAAATAATAGTATGTAACGTTATAGACACAACTCCATATCATGGCTCATGCACCATTGTAACTCGAAAGAGTTACAAATGAAGAACTTCATGTATCGCGTTAACTGCACACCCTTAAAATGGCGTTACCTTCCAGCACAAATCGGCTGTATCTGTACTCTGCAGCCCTAGCGTGCGACCTAGAAACAATGGTGGCACTCTCTCGCTAGGAACGATGATGGCACTGCTATAGTACATTCGCCCAGAATCGTAACAGTGTTCGGGGTCGGTGAGCACAGGGAAGCAGGTGGACCCACATCACCCTGCCCTCTTGTTCGAGCATCACCTCCATCCGCTTAGGCCCCCCGCCCCCCCGCCCCAAAGCGAGGCCCCTCCCGTCTCCCCTCTGCCCCCTGAAGCTCCCCAGCCTCTTCGCCACCTCCAGCGCCCATGGCATGAGCCCCCTCTTCATCACCTGGGGTCCCCTCTACTGCTCATGGCTGCTGCATGTTGAAGATGCCCACCCCCTCCTTCCTCCCCATCGGCCGCCCTTCCTCCACCAGCACCCCTCTCCCCCGCTGCACGTCCCGTGTCTCTTCCCCCCTCCCGCCGGTGCCCAGGTGTCCTCCTGTTGTGGTCTGGTGGGGGCCACCCCTGGTTGTGCCTCGCCGGTTGTGATGGCATCTGGCGTCAGGTCGTCCGTTCTGCGCAGTGGCATTTCCCACTTGTGCTGTTGACTTATGTATAGGGTATGGCGCTGTCTCTGTGGCAGTGGCGGCCTGTTTGCTTTATTATTGCCTTGGTGTATTTTCTGCTTTGTGGTAGGCGATCCATGGTGGCTGGTTACGGTGTTGGCTGGTTTCCGATGCTCTATGGTGATGCATCTTTAGCACTTGTGAACATAAACTGTTCTCAAGAAATGCCCAATGTAACAAGATCAGCCTGACTCAGCGACAACATGCACCATCACTAGCCATCACAGCAACCAAACTACAGGGAGCCACAACTGGCAGCGTTGCTGTTCTATGTCACCCATTGTGCATCTGTTCATCGAAACTCATCTTTCGAAACAGATATAAAAAACCGCATACAGCAACAAATAGCTAACCACCATAGGTACAGAAAAAGCTGCACACGCTGCAGCTGCAGTAGCCTTGCTAATGGGCTCAGCCAGTCCAGAAGCAGGAAGCCCACCGAGACACGACTGCATCACGTCCAACACTGCTGGGAATGCCCATCTGGCGAAGCACCAGCTGATAGCCGCCAACACCCCGGTACTCAGAACACTGCGCAAGAATGCGAGCATGGCACGAGCCTTTTCTGAAGAGCCCCCGATCGCATGCCACACCAACCCACAAGCTGACAAGTTCATCAGGACAGTGCTTGCCAGCAACCCATATGCTTCCAGTCCCAACCACAGCGCTACAACATCAAGCGCAAGATTGGCTGCCAGGAGGAACATGTGCAGCTGCAACATGCGCCAGCCAGTGCCACGCACATAGTGCACCCTCATCAGCACGTCCCTGAACACGCCAAACACAGCACTGGCCTGCACTAAAGGCAGCAGCTGTGCGACGATGGACACTTCTGCTGCTGCAAATACTCCGCCACTGAGTGCAAGAGTAACAAGATGGGGCGCCAGGGTGCTAATCAGCACCGCCAAGGGGATTGTGATTCGTGCCAGAGAGGACATGGTCACCTGGAGTAGCTGCAGCTGCTCCTTCTCTGGAGACATGGACAAGGAGCGCAATAACGGAGTAAGAACGCTGCCTGCTATTATTCCGTATGGTGCAAGCCCCAGGATGTACGCATATGACATTGAGGCTGCAGCACCTGCACGCACGTTGTGATGGAGCACTGATGAATGATGCACTGAAACACACAATCATGAGCCCCTTGCTCACTGGTAAATGCTCTTCGAGTACCTTGGAGTTGTGCTAGGAATATGTTCCAGTACGGCTTTGGGATACAAACGGATGCGTTGGTTACGAGGGCGCATCCTTCAAGACTGTGACGCTACCCCCAAGATTGGTTGTAATTGTACGGTGGCAGCCACGACTCACGGCCCATGAGCATGAGTGCTGAGTAGATGGACGTCGCAACGCAGTGGGTCGCGTCAGAGTACATATGAACGGGGAAGGATGAGCTACGAGAGCTGGGATTCAAGGACCTGAAGATTGTATACAATTGGCTGCAGGATGTGGGAGATAGGCACTCAGCTTAATGGAGATGGGTTCATAGTAAGAACCGACATCCGTACCAGGTATGTATGAAGCTACTGCAAGGTCAGTCCATGCAGCACCATGCAATGCGCATGTGGTAAACAGCACGGGGCTGGCTGTTCCAAGCAGCTGGTGGAACAACCGGCCAGCAGCCTGCCCACCCCAGCGCATCCTGAATGGGAACCCAGCGTGTGCCATTGCCCCACTGAGCAGGATCCACTGTGCTACTGCAGATCCTAGTGATGCAAGTCCAAGCTGCACTGGCCCTGTACACGGGATGTATCATTATACACCGAACGTTGTGATACGCACGAAGCTCAGGGCATCAAGATACTGAAGGGAGCTGCATGTAGGGAGTGTTTGCCTTTCAGGTGAACAATATCAGATGTTCAGCTATGGACCCTGAGCAGACAAACAATCTACCTGCATCATCGGCTGACCAATGCTGCAGAAATGTGGCTACTACAAAAAAGTATGCGCAGAAGGGAGATGAGGCCGCACCAATGTGTGGGGCACTCAGAAGCATTATCGCGATGAATGCGGTGTTGCCTACCACTGGTACTATCGATGGTGCAAAGATGCGTTTCTGTGAAATTAGTGCCCCAAGGCCGACCCCAATCCAACCTGCAGCATCAAGACTGGAGTTGCATCCGCAGCATTTCTGGATGAGTGCCCACTATGCGATACTTTGAAGTTGTACGGTAGAAGAAAGAACCTGATCACCAGGACAAGCCCAAGGTGTCAGGATTCAAGCCTCGCACACACCTGACAGGATTAGTACAGGAGACATTATCCGAAGCATAATAACAGCAGCTGCATGGTGCTGCTGGGGAAGCCCAGGGGCTATTATTCGGACGGCAGGATGAGCGGCCACTGCGAGCAACAGACTGAATGTGAGCGTAGCTACCCCCAACCGTGTATTGCTTACCAACACAAAGTCCAGCAACGAGATCTCACTCCTGCAACAGCCTCAAATGATCATATTGTGTGGTAACGTGCTTTTCCGGAGTGCAGATGTGTCTGTCTATGAAGAGCATCCAAGCCTTGCTGTTTTTCACACACCTTCGGTCCCCTGTTTTGCGGTTACCCTGCGGAAGCTGAGCAGATGTGGACGCGGTGGCAGAGTGAAGGGCTCCATTGAGCCCGCCAATGCCTGTGAGGCACAATACTGGAAAGGTGGATGCTAGATTGAAGGCATCTGCCAGCCCTGTGAGTCCCAGATATGAACTTATTAGTTGCTCTCTGAACAACCCTAGCACCTGAAAGTATAATTTTGTCCGTTGTGCGCATATTCAGCTGTGCATCGCGCAAGTGAAAGTTCAGCTTGCTGCAGCTCACCTTGCTTAACAATGCCCCGCACCCGATAACGCTGATGCAGCGTGCGAACCAGGAACCTACAGATTCCTCTGGAGATGACGGGGGAAGCACGGAGTCCGCCGTCGAGTGCTGACCCACAGATGGTTCCACTTCGCCAGCAGAGGCCGCCGTGCTTAGGCTGCTCCAAGATACCCTCGAGACACCGCGTGTAGCACCAAACCGACTACATCTCGAAATCATGCGCCTTGCATTTTGTGTCACATATTTCCTCGATTGAAAGCCGCACTGGGCTGGAGCTCCTATGCTATGCTGGTTCAGCATCGCCATGCTATACTAACTTGAACCGTTGTAAGCTACATAAGCATCCAGTGGCCGTGAATTCCTGGTAACCACGTGTTCAAAGCAATTCGCACTTCATGCCTGAAAAACGCGAACCACAATTGATGCTAATGGGATCCTGTTCAGAGTGCTGCGTAGCGACCCGTCCATGGGACCGCAGCGAAACGTACAACTTCAGTTGATACAAATGTGTAACACTCCAGCTGATGCATTACTGAATCTGGTGAGCTGCTGCACAGGCATCGTTGCATACATGTTTGAATGCACACATTCATACCCAGGGCTTACCTGGAACATCTGAACTGAGGTACAGCCCTGAAGCTGCAGGAGATCAACTTATTTCCGCACACCAGTTCATAAAGGCGACACAACTCCACACAGCGTGTTCCTATCCACTCTAAGCCTCCACACACCCCAACACAGATATTGCCCATACAAAACCGTTTTCGTGATTCGTAAGCACCATTTTCACAGAGACCCTTTCGTGGGCTGCACCAACAGGACTACAACAAGAAGTAGGGCAGATGCATCGCAATGCACACTCCATGGAGAATATGGGCATGAGTCTGGCATGCATGAGTCTGAACTCTCGCTTCACAATTGCAATTGCTCACCAACAGGCACATACCTTTTGTCATCGGTAATGAAATCAACGATGCACATTCGAATACGCGAGTCAGACGTATGAGGGCAGCTCTAGCACGTGCTGCTGACACAATGCAGCACGCAAGTTGTCTGCACATTCTATACAGAGCCACCAATGGTGCCATGCAATTCCCTACTTGGACGTTTCGAATGTAGTCTCAGCTTTTGGCCTTCAGCATCGCCATCTGTTCGCAGATTGCAAGCTCTTGCCTGCAGTAGTGCCTTGTCCACAACAGCCACTTGCGCAGTGAACCTGAATAGATCTTAGCCGGCATGGTGTTCTTGATCAAAGCACAAAATTTAATGGACCTTGTTGTAGGTACTGGTGCCCATACTCGTACAGTTCAGCGGTCGGTGTGCACTTACCATTCCACGTCCACGCCTCGAAAGACTGTGGTGATACTGTGTTGATGACAAAATCCCCTTGTGCAGAGAGAATCTGGAGCCCTCCGAGACGACATGATCGGTGCTGAAGATTGTGATGATGAGTATGATCAGCCACCTGCCACTGCTAGGCATTCCCGAGGTGGAAAATCCAATGAAACTCGCACTATCATGCCTGCAACGTGGCGCAGAAGGTCCTCTGTCAGGCCAGCAGGGGCAGTCTTTTCAGATGTGTGCCTCCCTCCCCCCCCCCACTTGAACCTGCAATCAGCCGCACATCACAGGGCCACCTTGTATACAGACCTTCCTTCACGTGTTCAGGTTCCAGCGCCAGAAGCCTTGAGTGCTGTTCACATGGACAAAGGCATCGCACGGACCCAGAATGGCCACTTGGTGAAGACAGAAAGACGTCCCAAATCACAGAATAAGGATCCCAAACCCTGGCGGTATCGTGTAAGAGCGTGGTGGTGCTCAATGACAGATGTCGAAGACCCCTTCACAAGTATGTGTCGTGTACCCTCCAGCAGCGGCTGTTCCAAGCAATGATGCCTACCTTCCAGATGGGAAAAACATGCAGGGCGAGTTCATATCTCGGAGTTTGGAGAACCTGTACACCCTCATTCTGCAATCTGTGGAGGCTGGAATATGATTCTGATATTCTTGATGTTGTACCCGTTTGTACTTGCACCTGTGAGATCTGGGTTCGGGTGGAACTCTGTAGCTTTTGACGTATTCCAGTGGATCAATGAAATAGCTCTGTTGTCAGACATTGTCCTCAACTTTTGGGTGGCTATATTGGTTGGAAAAACGGGTGATCATGTTGAGAAGAGGCAGTGGAGAGTTGCGCAACATTACCTGACCGGGTGGTTCTGTTTTGACATGCTAACATCCCTTCCTTGGGCGTTGATACTGCCCCATTTAATTGGGGACACCTGGGTTACAGACACTGAGCCCGTTCGAGAGTCTCTGGACCTGATCAAGATCCTTCGATTCATGTCAATAGCTTCCAGGGGTATCTTCTCGCTGCAGACGTACGGAGTGACTTATGCACAACGAGCTCTCGTCAAGTTCATACTCCTTGTCATGGTACGTTGCTCCCATTTGTCCTGTCACGTGTTCCTTTCACAGGTGAACTGGTGCTCACACTGCCTGCTACTGCCAGTAAGCACAGTATTTTCTCACAGTAGGCTGCACACCAGCAATCTCATGTTCATCGGTTAAGTTAAATTGTCAGTGCTTGTAGTTTCAGAATTCAGCGAACTGAATTTCTTGCCTCTTGCTTCCAAACTGGCGATTGTTGAATTTTCGGTTTCATGCCTCGAGATCAGAAGTATATTGCACGTTTGGCCAAAACGGTCATTGAATTAATAAAACAGCGAATCGGGAACCACGCCATGAAATAGGAAGTATCCGTTCTTGGTGGACTAGCTGTATCTTCGAACGCACACTGATATGCCGTTAGGATACTGGCAAACCTTAGGATGCTGACACCGAGCATGCAGTTATTTGTACTTCGGTCTTCTGGTGTTCTGTAACGCAAATGTTGCGCCATGTCTGACTGGCTCTCGTCCGAAGTGGGGCTAAAATGGTGTGAGAGCAAAATCGAACGGACTTGTCTTCAACCTGTACAGCGTCTGATCATGTGAGCAAGATCCAAAGCTTATTTAGCCCTGTGTGAAAACGTTTTCGTTGGCAGGACATAAAAAATCGGGTTTCATCCGTCAGTGCACCGATCCTTTCATAGAAGGGCCAAAGTATGTTCTTGTTTCGCGCCTCGAGTCGAGTGCTTGCAACTACTGAAATCACGGGTAGGTTTATTGTCCTGCTCATGCTTCAAACGGATGCAGTATTCGCATGTTGTTGAGGCTGGCAGTTCGTTGTGCTCAGCGATGACAGTCATCATTACTTTTCCCTCCACGTCCTGGCAAGCTAGTAGTTTGTGGCTGAAAGAGTTGTTCTTCCCCTTCCGAAGAAGGTTTGAGCACAGTTCTGTGAGCTTCCAGCTGTACATGTGCTCTTTTTGAGTAGTTCAGGATGCCATCTGCTGTTCAGACATTGCACTCTGTTTTGAAGTATCTGCAGAATGAGTCACAAGCAGCTGTGATCGATCAATTATGTTGCAGCTTGTGACACACTGGATGGCCTGCATTTGGATGCTGATGGCACGTGTATACCTCACCTGGTTTCCTGAAGAGTACGAGCTGGTCTGGTGGTCCTCCGCAAACCTTGTACCTCAAAGAGACTCCGCGCAATCTCAGTACATCGTTGCAATCTACTACAGCATCACAATCATGTCAACTATTGGATTTGGCGACATCACGCCCCAAAACGGATTCGAGCGGACTCTTTGCATCGCCGCAATGGTTCTGGGTACCTTGTGCTACGCATACTGCATCACTCAGCTCGTAGAGATGGTGGCGCACTGGCATCATGCAGATGTAAGGTTTAAAGCACATCAAGACCGTATCATGGAGTACATGCGTGCCCGAAGTCTTCCACCTGAGGTCCAGAAGCGCATCCTGAAGTACAATGAATTTCAACGCAAACATACCGCTGTATTCTACAAGTGTGATTCTCTTCCATGCGCCTTCAACATCAGGCTGGGGCACAGAACGTCCAGTAACATGAAGACATTGTGTTTTTTGCTCTTTCACTGTTGACTGTGGAATTAAGAGGATCAGTGCTCCGTGAAAGGTCGAAATTTGATGACGAGACCTCTGTGACTTTCACACAAGTCAATATGGCGCACTCCAGACTGGTGCTCTGACACAAGCACCTGCATTCCCCGACACATGGCCCACAGGCGCAGAGCAGTCCTGAAAACATGCGGATGTAACATCTAAAGCCACCTCCTGAAACTGTCTGGTATGGCTGTAAGCCCAGGTATAGTGATCCTTCACGGCACCTGAAGGTACTAAATTTGCTGTCTTGCTGCAGTGAAAATGACATTTTGGACCAGCTGACGCCGCGGCTGAGGGCAGACGTGATCCAGGTATCCCACAACGACTCTGTTACTCTACTACATGGGCTCACTCTCTTTGAAGACCTTGAGGAGTCTGCCTTGAGCAAGATCATTGTCTCGCTCCGTTCCAGCTTCTTGCCCCCTGATGAGATCGTCTTCCATGTTGGTGAAGTGGCCAGGCAACTGTATATCATACGCAAGGGAGTTGTATCTGTGCGGCCTCATACCTCTCTGTCGTCTCTGGGATGCTGAGGCACAAGGAAATGTCTGCTGGAATCGTTGCCATGCCACTTGCATGAACATGCAATCCACCAAAAGTTCTACGTAGTTAGGCTGCACCGTTTTGATCTTGGAGTTGGCGTGACTTGCATTTTTGTTCCTGGGGCCAGAGCAGAAAATGGAAAAAAGGTACGAAAAGAAGCTGCTTAGCAGGCCCACATGGCCCCGGAAGCAACGCTGCATGACGTGCATGCAGTAGTTAAGCAGCATGGCGTGCTTATTTTATGTTCAATGAGAGTTCTAGGTCTTTGAGTGGCTCATGTTCTGACCAGCAGGCTGTGGCGCTGGGGTGTTCTGGCATGTGGAGTGGATGCATGGCCCGTTTGCAGCGCCCGTGAGGCGAACTTGATACACACGCAACAACTACATAATTTTATGGCAGGTCGCTGAAACTTTCATGAAAATTCGCTATGAACGCTCGACCATGGTTTCTGGGCCCCTGATACTGGTCTTCTGGCCACCGAGGAGACACATGCATGTGCGCATGCATGGTGCACACAACCAACATGTGCCACAGAGTACTCTTCGCGCACTCAAGTTCGAAAAGAAGCACGCTACCTTGTTCCTGACTGTATAAGGAGGCGTGTGCTTGCTTAGCAGCCTGTTTAGATGTATGTACAGTGCTTTTTCAACATTTTTATTTTTCCCGCAAGTATTGTTTTTTTTGCCAGCTTTCATGTCACGCAAACTCCAAGATCAAAACGGTACAGCCTTACATCGAAAGGACGCGCAGAAAGATATAGGGTGGACTAGGGGAAGCGAGTCAACACAACAGAATCAATAGCAGCCGAGGCATTACCAAGGCCAAAGCACCTTCAGAAGAACTCTACGTATTGCAGCATGCGCACTTCCAGCTGCTTGAAATCCACCAATCGTGTGTGATTTGAGCCAACCATGCAGTGAATGTGCAAAGAACAGCTCCCATCAAATCAGTATACTCCGAAATATGGCAGTAACCATGGCTGTTTCATCGTACATGAGTTTTGCTCCATATCGCATGGGAGGCCATCCTTCGGTAGCGTTTATCTTGCTGAAAGGATCTTTTTCGATGCAAACTCCAGTGCTTGTGTGTCAGACCTGGAGGTGCCTGGTCCTATCATTGATACAAGGTGCTACATACAGGGTAGTTACTGGGGCCACCTATAGTGGCCCTGTCCGCCTGCGCTCCTGAGCCCGAGTGTACTTCTGCGCTCCTGTTCCCTTTTCATTCAAGATGCGAGGACTGATATTAGGCCTCCCGCAAACTGCAGAAGCCGTTCGTCCATCTAGATACATATAATGCTGTCTGGGTGCTTCCGAGATGAGCGAAATCAGAGATTATTTTTACATCTCGAGTCTTTAAAGTCCTTTGACACAGTTTGTGGTGTGGTTATGGGCTTTGCATCTTCCACGTTGGGTTATTGCGCGTTCACTGCATCTTTGATATGTTGCAAGCATCTTTGACACACGCAATCTGATGATTCACTGGTTTGTTCAGGTCCAGCGAGATTCGAGCAAGCCAGTGCTGCTGACAGACGGCCAGTCCTTTGGTGAGTCTGTGCTGTATCGACCGAACACTAGGAGAACATCAACCGTAGTAACACACAGTTACTGCCAGCTGATGATGCTTTCCAAAGCAGCTATGGATACAGCACTCCAGTCTCGCCCAGAGCAGCATGAGCAAGTCATGAAAAAGGCTATGGGGCTATACATTGAGCACAAAAGGCGCAGCATAGTGGATATGCCCGAGGCACCCGATGCTGGCATGAGGTGTGAATCTATGAAGGTTTCTGTGGACGCTACAGGTGGGGAAGAGAAGGGTTCCCAAAGCCCTGCTGAGGGCATGAACATTGCTCCAGACTCAGCAACAAGTGGCAAGGGGTGGCAGATGTGGCAGACCGTGATGATTGGTTTGGAAAAGGCGCAACATGACAGGGCAAGCTCTCAAGTGGTTGTGAACGAGCTTGTTTCTGAAGTAGCAGATTTGAAAAGCTCCGTGAATCAGCTGCTCAATCTCATTCGGGGAAACGGAGCAACAGAAGTGGAATTCGAAGAATGTGGGTGAATGTCTGCTGGAGTCAGTTGTAGGGGACGTCACTGGATTTTCTTGAACAGAATATGGACGCATGGATGTATGAACAACATGTGCAAGGGATTATTGCACCACAAATGAACACAATGGTGCGTGCAATGTCTCCAAGCAAGTGACGAACATGGGGGTCAATAGCAGGACTTCCCAATTTTGAGCTGTCAGTCTGACGATGAGTTTTCTTTCTGGGTCTCTCTTTCAGGCTACGGCTGTGCGGTCTGAATGTATGATTGGTCTGGCAGATAGCGGTGGGAAGGAAGCATCTTAGGCATGTAGCTCGCTATGCTGTGAGAATTTTCACGGTGTGGAGAAACCTCAAGGTAGAAAACAGCAAGCAGGAGGCCCAGAACCGCAAGCACCGGAAATCATGGAGGTTGATACTCATAAGAATAGAGGGTGTCTAAGGGATCGGTCCCGGGATGCCTGGTGATAAAAGGAGCAGGCGCCCTCGGACCGATCCGTACACATTGGGGACTCTTGTTCTGCCCACTGTCAACTCAACACACATTAGGCACATCCTGGCGTACTGCACCACTGGACATGTCATTCCACACACCAAGCACATGCACACACAGATTCAGCGCCTCACCCAAGCCGCATATGTCTCCTGACACCGTGCCCTGGCAACGCAACGCACTGACCAAAAGAGCGAGTTCCGTTTCAATCATCACTTCGGCCGCTCTCAAGCGCACATTGTGCTTGCAAGCCACCCACATTCCCTCCTCTCCCTGTTAGCGTTACACGACCTGAACCCACCGTACCACACTCTGCAAATCACCAATACAATCCATCACTTCTATTCAAACCACCACTGGACACGTAACAGCACAGCATTCATGACAGCACAGCTCCAGTTTCCAAGAACCCACACGGTCCCACTCACACCAACACAGTATATATATCAGATCCCCCAGCTAAGGTGGCAGATATGTCCCACCCCCACGCCCAGCCCCAGCCGACCCAGAACCATCTCCTCCCCGTAGCCCCCTGGACGCGGCACGCCGCCGCGCTCTCTCCGGGTCCCACACACTGGACACCAGCGGCTGCGAGTCCCCCTCCATCCTCTGCGCGTTCACCGTTCCATAGTCGTTCACATCCATCGCAGCCAGTTGCGCCTGCGCAGCCTGCGACATCCGCACCACCTGCGCCAACGGCGACAATCCAGGGGTTCGGTTTTCCGCCATTGCCGCCGAGTGCTGCGCGCTCACGGCCGCTACCCCGGTGCTGTGCGCGGGCGCTGCAGACCCCCCGCCCGGCACCCCTGTGGCCACAGGAAGCACCACAGGGGTTTTTGGAGTCGTCTGAACTCCCAACGTGCCGCGCTTTGCATCAAACAGCCGCAGCTGCGCGCCCTTCTGGCTCTCGATCAGCAACTCCCCGCTGAAGAGCAGCAGCGCCTGCAGCTTGTCCACCTCCTGTATGAGGCTGAGAAGGAACAGCACCAGGAACAGCACCAGCCCGATGATTGTGTCCGCGACGTAGTACCTGCATGCATGTACTGTGTCAAGCTTGTATTACTCCTTTGTGTTCCACAAACCGGAAAGCCTGTAACTTTACACACACCACAAACCGGAATGGTACTGCGTACTATGTCAAGCTTGCGTATGCATACGCAAGCTTGGAACCTTTTATATTCGGTAGAAAAGGAAGCTAATCGGGAACCACGCCATACCCAAGAAGGGCTTCGGCCTCAGCACCCCCGAAGGGGTGGGACAGGGACATACACCCCCGGGCCACACGGGCCCATGAAGGCAAACACAGAGGCTGTACAGAACGCCGCGCAGCACAATATTGCAAGCAAACACAGGGCCGCCAACAGGGACAAGACGGCGTCAAGATGGATAGAGTCAAGTCGCCTGCCTGCCTGCGAACAGTGACTTGTTGTGTATGCATTTGCTGGTACATGAGCCATTCTATGAAGTTATGCTTGTAACTTTACACACTTGTGCATGCACACGCAAGCAACGAGGAACCTGTGTTTGTGAAAACTTCTAATAGTCATTCGCATGGTTTCCAATTCGACACCTGTCTGTTACTCAGCCATGTATCAAAGAGCCAGAAAGACCAGAAAAAAGAAAAAGAAAAGATTCGAGGTTCGAAACACTCGTGGCACTTTCTGCTTTGGAGCATGCTTTGGAGCGGCTTGAACAAAGGTCAAGAAACTGCGCGGAGTACTCGGGCCAACTGTTGATTTTCCGGAGCGAATCACCTAAAAAACAAATGTTGTTAAGAAAAAAAGGAAACTTGATGAACACGCTCAAGGAGTCACTGAGTCTACTCCTCCGTGCTGACATCTGTCTCGCATCGCATGGCGCACACTCAACAGATTTTACCTAGAGGTGCCCTCTGAGCAAAATTTCGCTCTTAGTTCGGGGCCGAGTGTAAAATCTTTACAAACCGCAAAGGTAGTAAATATGCATGAACCCAAATAGCCAAAATCAACTAACACAAAACATCCACCAATTCACTCGAATGGCACAACAGCACCATCACGAAAGTCTTTCCCAGCACTCTTAATATTAATATCGATACACTGAGCACACGTACCCGGCATCCACGATGGAGATCGACCACCGCTGATAAGGCGCCATGTACAAGCATGTCTGCACGATCACGATTGCCAGCGTCACGTTGGCAAAGGTTAGAAGCGCAATGTCCACGATGCCCGACCCGAAGTCGCCGTTGCCGACAGCTATGCTGTAGTACGCCAGCAGGCCTGCCAGTGCAAGGCCGGCGACAATTGAGATGTAGCGCCTCACGTTGGCGCCCTGATCCTTCACAAGGCTGGAGAGTGCGAGCATGATCATCACTGCTGAGATCGACAACTCGAACAGCGCAAATCCTATCACCTGCATGCATAGTGTAAAGTTACAGGCATAACTCCATAGAATGGCTCATGTACCACCTGCATGCATGAGCTCGTGATAAATACAATTCTTTTTCAAAGCAGCTCTGGCGAATATGACCGCATGTGGCTCTGGGGGAAGTGAGAAAAGGGACCCTGGGGGCCAATAATTAAATTAAAACAAGCTAATCGGGCACCACGCCGTACCCAAGAAGGGCGTGGGGAAAAAGTATCAGTGGAGTCGCTTTGTCGATGGCCCTGTAGCACAAGGTGCGAGGGGTGGCTAGAGGGGTGGCTGCAACGCCGATTCAAGCTGTAGAAGACCAAAACCATGCAGTACCGCAGCTTTCGAAATTTCAGAATTTGAAGACCCTTACGCTTAAAAACCGGAAAGCTGCAGTTGAACAGAGATTCACGCGGACGAAAGAATACATTTTTGGGACCTTTATGCACTTCTCCAGCGCCTTGCAACTTTCAAAATAAACCTCGATGTTTTCGTATCCTCTGCCAAAGCTAGCGCAAGCTTCCTCCAGACAGAAAGTCTGACACGGTCAAAGAAAGTTTGTAAAGTGTGTAAAGTTACAGGCATAACTCCATAGCATGGCTCATGTACCAGCAAATCATCGCATGCCAACTTAGCTCGACCTCGCACAAACGACACAGGACATGCCACTGCCGAAGTAACGACAGGGAATCAAGGTAGCCTAGAGTGACAGGCGTATCTCCATACAATGGCTCATGTACCAGCGAATCAAGCGCATGCATGATGGTCAAAGAGAGAGTCAGAGAGCACCTTCTGTCTGAAGGAGTCTGGAACGTCCTGCACTATCAGAGTGCCGTTCTCGTTCTCGACCACCTGAGTGTCCGCACGCAGCAGCCGGTCCCCCAACGCCACCAGGATCACCAGGTTGAACACCTGCACCCCTGTCGCCACTCTTAGACTCGTTCGGGACCTTTCCCGAGAATCTAAATTCACGCGTGGATTCAGATGTGTTGTGTGCCCAGGACAGCTCTGCTGCACGGCACTTCCCACCGCCCCCCACCCCCCCCGTAGGAGGGGGGACATACGGGGGGAACATACGGGGGGGGAACAGCAATTTTATATGAATTACGTAATCCATGAATTCATATAGAGGGTGGCTAGAAGGGCACAAAACCCTACGAAACCCTACACCGCTTATGGCAATCAAGTATCGCTAATCCAGAACTCTAAGGTGGCGCCCACGGCTTCATCTGGCGGGGGGGGGGGGGTGGGGGGTCATGCAAATTATGTCCATGCATGTTACTTACCAGGCCCTCAACGAAGCGCAAGCGCTGTGGTTCGGGCACAGGGGGGGCGTCCTCTCAGTGATCGACAGTGTCGCTTAATTTTTCAGGTCACGCGCCTAAGAAATAGTCCCAACTATTCAGGATTGTTCTGTACATCTAAGCGACACTGCTGATGAATGATCTGCGGAGGCTACAGGCTCGCACATGCATGCACGAGCTGCTGATGTGGCGAAAACGGCGTGCTGATGTGGCCGCTGAGGTGTCAAACTCCAGCTCAAAGTGCCAAGTGCTGACAAGGACAGCACGCCGCCAGGTTCAAGAGCGTGTGTCGGTGAGTCACTGCAGTTGCGCATGCATGCAACGCTCCCTGACCAATGAACGACTACAGCACATACATGCATGCATGCATGCACGTATGTATGTATGTATGTATGTATGCATGCATTCAACAATGGTTATATGCATAACGCAACAATGGTTGTATACATAAAACCAGAGGGGGGGGGGGGGGAAGAAGGCCACCTGCATGAACACGCCAGCGGCGCGGTTCCAGCCGTGGTCGGTCTGCTTGCCTTCCACATTAGTGGCCTTCTCCAGCTGTGAGCGGTGGAAGATGATCCTGCATGCCACCGCCGCGTGCATGCATGCTTACAATCCGGAAAGGCAGAAAACAGGCATCAACCCAAATCGCAAAAAAGAACTATTCTAGCAACAGCACAAAAAAATGGAACAAAACCCTACGCGCCACAGTGGCAGGTTCATCGAATCGCACCAACTGTTCTTGGTTTCGGGGTCGGCAGACCCTGCTAGCCACTGTCGCCAGTTCGCAAAGTCGGCGAGCACAGACCTCACCTGCATGCATGCTGGCTGTGGCATACGTGTATATACACTAGCAGTTGGGGGGGGGGGGGGGTCGGTTGTTATTTGGGTTCT
>JAUMHD010027770.1:19691-32979 GCA_032359135.1 Ulvella scutata
CCCCCCCCCCCGGATGGTAGTAGGGTTCTGTTGGATCCAATTCTCCTTTCACACTCAAGATGCCACTGCGGACTTCTGCAGCACAATGCAAGCTTGCCGTGCTGCCGTTAGGGCCCCCCCCCCCCCAACATTACTTCATTCTTGCCTTGTGTGACATGTGGCCACTGCTGGATAGACTTCTTGCATGCACTGTGTGTAGGGGGCGATTCCTCCCAGACAAAGTGTATCCCCTCCCTCAGTGGGGGGTTGATCATGATTGATGGGGGGTTGATCATGAGAGACGCGCCTGTTGCTGTTCTCATGATCAACCCCCATCAACCATGATCAACGCGGTAGCCAGAACGAAGCAGGAAAGAGGGGGAGGGTTGTCGGTGATGTCATCAGCCCAGTGAGGGTTTTGGCCTAACAACCCAGAAACCCGCAGACGAGGGCAGCACGCAGCTGCAACACGAAGCCTGCGGGCCCCCTGTGGCCACAAGCGTCAGCTCAGCACAATACAGCACGGCACGGCGAGCGCTACTCTCTGCCGCAGGCATGCTGCACATGCATTTGATGGCTGCACCAGCAGTGCATCAGCGCCACGGGCATCTTCAAATAAGCAACATGATACGAAGTACGTAACACCAGTACATACATGCACACTACAGACTACAGAATATAAGATTGATCTTGCATTCTAGATTCATCTTGAAGTATTTTGGGCTCTTGCCCTTTCATTGCATTTCAGGCTTGTAACGAACATATTATTAATACAAGTAGTACATAATAAGTACACAATATACAGCGCAACGCCAATTTATTATCATCTGGCTGCAGACTCAACTTTCTAGTGTGTAGTTAAATCAAGTATATGCATGCACTGAAAACCGGAGGATGGATGGATGGGTGGGGGTGGGGAACGTGGGGAGGGTTGGGGGCGAACCCGAAACGTAGCGGGGTTGAACCAAAACGGCGAGAAAGTCAGAGCCACAGACACCAGCCACGTGCCCCACGTGGACAGCACATACTGTGGGATGCCAACAAACGCGAGCATGACTGCCATGAAGCCGAGCTGGAACCCGAAATAGATGTGCGATCGGCCGAAAGCTTCGAATTGCTTCACGAAGGAGGTGTGTGTGAGATCAAAGCCGCGGCCGGTGGCGATGTACTTGGCGCCGCCGTAGTAGACGATCTGTGTGAAGTAGTAGGCAGAGGTCTGCTGCCTGAAGATGAAGAAGAGGAAGGAGCCGGAGATGGCCTGCCGCAGGATGTTGAGCGTACCCTGCATGAGAGGGTGACTGTTGAAGTGAAGTTCTGGAGGTTCTGTGGGATTTTCTGGGGGGGGAGGGGGCGCGCTTAATCCCCCTACAAAGCCCCCCAACACATCCCCCCTACAAGTACCCCTACACCTACAAATACCCCTACAAATACATCTACACATAGTTCAAGTGACGCTCTGAAGTTGCTGTTGAAGTTTCTGTGTGGAGCCTTGACCCCCCTACACATCCCCCCACAAATACCCGTACAAATCCCCACAAATAACCCTACAAATAGCCCTATAAACAGATCACCGACACACCGCACCTCCAGGAAGCCGGTCTCAAGGCACAGCTCCCCCCAGTAGGGGATCACGGACAGCAGCCCCAGCTGGAAGAGCTGCACAGTCTGGATGGTACTGATGAGCTCGCCCTCGTCCGCAAGCGCGTTGGCGCGTTCTGGACTGCCCGCACGCACCGTCAGCGAGTCTGTCAGCGCAAACAAAAACACCAGCCACACCGCCAAGTACACGGACGCCATGGTCAGCGTGGAGTTGATGAAGAAGCCGATGCCGCTGTGGTACCAAGACATCAGCCTGAACCAGTCCAGTCGCGACCCCAGCCGGTTCACGTCCCTCGAGATGCTCTGCTCGCCGTTTCCTCCTGCATTTACGAGATAACGGGATATCATACAATATTCTGGAAGGTTCGATTCTGGAAGGTTCGTTAAATCGAGTTATTTTGGGCGTTTTGGAATGTTCTTAGTTGATTCGAATAGATGTGCATGGGGTGGTGGTTGTGAACTGCAACCCTAGTCGAAAACATGATCAGGGTGCGATGAAGGTAGCAAGAAGAAAAGAAAGAGATGGCATCGATGGGACCAGAAAATAGGGTGCAAAGGAAAATATGAACAAAGCAATATCGAAGTATGCAACAGATTGCATAGCTGTTCATGCAACACTGTTCCAATCAAAGCAGCCCAAGCAGCCCCAACATGAGCGCCACATTGTGCGCCACTAAGCAATGTGCCCCTGGGGGCCGAAAACCCCAACAAGCTTTCAAAAAAACCCATCGACATGACCAGAAGCAAAAGGTGTAGAAAATAACAGAAATAACAAGCAAAAAACCCCATCGAAATGACCAGAAACAAGCTAACAACAAAGATGCAGACAACAACAGCAGGAAGGGGACGTGGATGGCAAAGTACCAGACACCTTGGCCTCAAAGCCGTTGATCTGCGCAAACCCTACATCACGCGCTTTGCCCACAGAGATGTACTCTTTGTACTTGATCACTGCGCCACGGAAGATCGCGTTGTAGCCCCCAAACACATCCTCGGAGATGTGAAAAGCGCGCGTGGCTTTGGACACACCGCCGCGCGTCATCGTGAAGAGCTTGTTCCAGACGTCGGGGTGGCCGTAGTGGAAGCGTGCCCCTCCGGGTTCTGCCATGGTGCGTTGCACGATTGTGCCAAATGCAAACTCGGCGCCCGCTGCAAACTGGCCCAGCATTCCCGCCTGCACTGCGCCCCGCGTGGTGTTACCCAAAACTTGCTGAAAACCGGAAAGCGTTGTTACGGACCTGAAAGTTAGTGAATAAGCATGAACCCAACTAGCCGAAAGCAACGAAAACGGAACATTCCACCGTTTCGGTTGAATGCTGGTACCCAAAACTTGCTGAAAACAGGAAAAGGATTGTTACGACCCGGAGAGTTTTGTTGCCCATTCATTGCCTTTCAGGGTTGTGTGTAGCAGCACACGCTGTATGAAGCAGGATGTGCATGTGCCAGGAAATGTTGTGTAAAGTTCCAGGCATAACACCATCGAATGGCTTATGTACCAGCAAATCAACTTGACTCGACAACTTGGCTCGACCTCGCACAAACGACAGGAAATGGAGCAGCGCTTGCATGTAGCCAGGAAATGGAGCAGCACATGCATGCACCAGGAAATGGAGGAGCGCTTGCATGTGGCCAGGAAATGGAGCAGTACATGCATGCGCCAGGACATGGGGGGCAGAGAGCGCGACACACCTTGCCTGAGAAGATCCACTCACGGAAGCCGACGAGCGCCACGATGGGCTCTCGCCTCTGCGCGTTGTTGATGCTCTTGCGGAACGTCTTCACCACCTGAGGGCCTGTGGGGTACTCTGTGTGCTTGGCCGCAAACTCCTGAACACACCCCTTCCCCCCCTCGGATGTCCGACCATACATGCGTGCATGAGTGCATCTTGCTGTAGAAAAATCGCGCAAACGCTGCCCTTCCCAGCGCTTTTCACACTATTTGTCAGTGATACAATGTCAGAATCTGGTGGTTGAATGACAAAACCACGCCCAAAACCCACTGAAATGTTTTACAAATCGGAAAGGTAGTGAATGAGCATGAACCCAAATAGCAGAACCCTGAAAGACGAAAAACAGCAACAAAGAAACAGACATTGAAGAAAAACTCTGGGACCCTGGGAGCCAAAACATAGCAAAATAGAGTATAGAATAGGTCTGGGTAATAGTTTTGGGCGCGCGCCTGCAGAAGATTGCGCATCTTGAAAGCCTCGGCCAGATGGTTCTCCTGATTCATGTCCACCGTCTGGATGCATTCGCTGAAGCAGAAGATCATCGCGTGGTTCTGGTTCTCCGGCTTGCCCTCGCCCAGAATCTGCATGCATGCGCGGCCACCTTGAGCACCTTGTCTGTCTGCGGGGCAGCGTGCGGTCCGCCAGGCCGCCCACGCCACCTCAGATCGACGCTGGCGACTTCGGCTACCTCATTGGAGTAATAGAACAACATGAATCAGCATGAGCAGAAGCTTCTGCAAGAGAGGGGGAGGGGGGGGGGGGACTGCCCAACGGGCTCGCCGCCGCCCCCCTCGGGGCGGCGGAGGGGTTGGGGGTGTGGCAGGGGGGAGCACATTGGGTTGAACAAGCCTGCTTTCCAGAATCTGAGTTCCATGCATGAAGGAGAATGCAGCGGCGCTCTGTCCAAGCCAAGTCTTCAAATACAAGACAACAGACGTGAGAGAAATAGATTCGAACCGAGAGGAAGAAACCGAAACTGAGGCAGACCGAGAGAGAGAGAGAGAGAGAGAGAGAGACACTAGTTACAAAGTTAAAGTTTTTATAGTTTCTATAGTTTTTTTCAGTATCTGAACTGTTCTGCTTAGTGCGCACCACTCCCCTGCCATCCTCACGCTGGTCAGGCAGCCTCACACGGTAGCACTCTTCCACCTCCTCCTCTGCCGCGTTCCACCTCAGCAGCACGCTCATGGGCGTGCCCTTGCCGCCCGGCGCCACACTGCTCACCTTGTCGATGTAGGCAATGCGCAGCGCGGGGAACCTCTGCATCTGGTAGTCCACACACAGTGCCAGCCACTTGTCTGCGGGCTTGCTGCTCGCCTTCTTGCTGCCATACACTTGCGATGACACAATGTGCCTACACCAGGGATACAGTCAAGTCCTGGGGGAAGACAAATTATGTCAGCTGTGCCTACCGATGCCTACCGATGCAATCATCGCCAATGTATACACGAGGAGAGCTTACAGTTAAACAACCCTGCTCTTGTTGAAAACCCTGATATGTGAAATGCCGCCATGTGGCGCAGCGAGCACGGCCTGGTACTCATGGGATGGGGGGGGGGAAGAGGGGGGGATAGGGGTGTGTAAAGTTACAGGCTTCGCTCCATAGCATGGCTCAAGTACCAGGGGGGGGGGGGGTTACCTGTACTTGCCCTCAACGGCGGTGGCCAGCGCGTGCGCATCCCCGCGGTCATCCACCGTCTCGATGTACTCCAGCTGTGCCAGCGCGGTGGCGTACATCATCATGCCCTTCACGGTGCGGCTCAGCATCTGGCCTCTCTCCGACGCCCACAGCATGAGGTCCATGCGTGCCTCGGGGTTGCCTGCACATGAGACCCATGCATGCATGAGCTGCACGCCCAAGTGATAACACCAAGCAAGTGCTTGAATAGTGCGTGCTGGCCAATATACACATGAAAAGGCATGGTACAGGCGTAAACACTGCTGGGAAAGACTTTCGTGATGGTGCTGTTGTACCATTCGAGCGACCAGGTGGTTCTTTGGCGTTAGTTGCTTTCGCTATTCGGCACCCAAGTGCGCGCCTGTTTACCACTTGTAGAAACCAGAAAGGCGTGTATTTGGGTACGTACCACGCCTGTTTACCACCTTTTCCGGTTTCTACAATACGAGACCAGAAACACAGAGTCAGAATCGCGTACTTGAAAACACGCCCTTCTCACTGAGTCGGAAGTCTCGCTCAGTGACTCTGGAGGGGTCAACGCGGCCCTGCAGTTTGTAGCGGCCGAGCATGCGCTGCACAAAGTTGTCCCACTCGTCCTTGAACTGGATCCTCAGAAAGTCGATGGTCGACACATCCAGCCCCGACATCTGCTCCACAAGTTCGTCCCCCACATCCCCTTTCTTCACCTCCACACCCACCCTCTCCGCCACTTCATCGTTGTCCAGAGGATATATAACTCCTTCTGCGTAGTGCGGCACCAGCTGCATGCATGCATGTTGCATTGCCTTGCGTTGTGGTGTGTTATGTTGTGTAGGGTAGTGTGTTATGTTTTTGGCGCCCCTCTAGCCACTTTTAACTACAACATGCATGCAACAATGTTCGGAGAACGAGGGTTTACGTAATGTTACGTAACATGTTACGTAGCAAGATTGTGGAATGTTCTGGAAGGTTCTGTGAAGAGGAATGAGCAAAGGGAGGAAATTTAGTTCGTGCAATGTATAATGGGAGGTGGCTACAGGGGGGGGAAGCATACGGTGGTGAGGGACCGCATTTTATCGAGTGGCTGGGGGCGCTTCATGGACCCGTTGAGCAAACTTGACATGAAGAACTTGAGTACTCTGCTGGCCTCTTCGTTCTTCGGCTCGCTTTGCCGGTCCGTCAGCGACATCGCCTGCTGCAGCACCTATAGCCACAACCCAAAACCCTATCAATACCCCATATCCACACCAACTGGGTTTCAACAAAAAAATTTCAAGCTTCAAATATGCGTCCAAAAGAAACAATTGCGAAACCATTGGCACGATCCATGATTTTGTTGGAACGTTACCTAGCTTGCTCTTGTCCTGTTTGAGGGTGCACGTGGTTTGAGAAGCTGACGTTCACGCACGCGCAACCACAGCATGCAAACAACTCGCCTACTCGCAATGCATCAGATGCATGCATCACACAGAAACCACACCTTCACAAGAGTTCGGATCTGCCGCGCCTTGATAGGTCGCGAGTGCAGCCCCCCCCCACCTGCCGGGGGGGCGCCATTGGGGGCTTCCGCTGCCGCGTTGTCCGCGCCTTCCACACCTTCCTCAGCGCACAGCACGGCCAGCGTGCGGTCCAGCAGAGAGTTGGCCACCACCACAGGCTTTCCGCCGCCGTCGCTTGTGCGCGCCTGCTTCAGGCTCGAGCCGGGGTCCAGGCTGGGGTCAGAATTCAGCAGATTCTGGATCGTTGCAACTTGTGCTGGCACGCCTGAGCCTGCCTGTATTACGTCATCACATCCTCAGTACCAACCAACCAACAGTAAACGTCGGGTGACCGAAGTTTGGGATGGTGGGTGTTCCGATTCTGGGCCAACCTACCATATCTCTAGGAGTGAGAGAGACACCATCGCTCCTAGCAGTAGAATACGACCATTGTTCCTGGGTCGGGCGCTTTTGGTACTAGCACAGAACCTAACAGTGGGGCAGCGTTTGTGTCACCCCCACGGGGCTCTCTCTGGGGCAATGAACCGGAAAGGTAGTGAACATGCATGCACCCACGGAGCACCCCCACCGTGCTGTATGCATGGCGGTGACGCTAGGCTCTGCCTGACAGCTGAAAATAGTCACAGCAAAGCCGGAATGTATGTTGATACATGGGTGCCTAGCAGTGATCACCTGTGTCGCTTCATTTGTCAGGTCACACACCTAACAAGTAGTCCCAAATAATCATGCTTGTTGTTTCTAACTAAGCGACACTGGTGATCAGTGGTGCCTAGTGGCAGAAGAAGGACGCGTGGGGCAAAACTCTTCTGGAGGGCGGCGGTGGAAGCTCTGGGAAGGTTTGGGAAGGTTGCAAGTGTAGCTGCGCCACAGCTAATCTCTCCTCACATGTGATGAAGGTAGAAGACTGGCTATTCTCCAATAACAGCTGTGTCTGTGAGCCGAAAAACAGCCCCCTAGAAACTCCAGAATATCTCTATGTACGGATGCCTAGAAATAGACCTAAAAACTTCAGGGAGCGCTGTCCTATCGTTCTTGGAAGCGCCGTACTGTTGCCGAAGCATGCAGCATGCAACATGCTGGTGGCCCCCACCTCCGCCAATCCGCAACTCCAGTGAACACTCCCCACATGATTTTTTTATTTTATATACCCACAGCTCAGTGAGCTCAACCACAGCCATCGGCACACAACAGCAACAAGGTGCTCCACAATAAGAAGCACTCTGGGTCCCCTACAACACATCGTGAGGGGGGGGGCTGGTAGTACCTGGTACATGAGCCATGCTATGGAGTTATGCCTGTAAATTTACACACAGCCCTACAACACCTCATGAGGGGGGGAGCTGGGGGTGGGTGGGGGTGGTTAGGGGTTTCCAAAGGCTGTGGATGCAAGCGAACACCAAAGCAGTTTCATTAAGCGCATGCATGAAGAGCTAGGGTTACATAAACATTACGTAACTGTAGCCGCACCTCGCTGGGCACCAGCACCAAGGAGTACTGCAGCTCCACGAGGGTGTCTTCACACAGGGAAGTAAACTTGTCGAGCAGCTCCTTCTCGATGGCGGCGCGCGGAGCTCCCGGTGCGCACTTCGCGATCACCTTGATTACGTCACGCACGCCCTCCACCATCTTTCGTCTTACCTGCATGCATGTGGCAGAAGGATCTGCTGGATTGCTGCCGTCGGCATAGAGGGGCACTGTGCGTCGACTGTCGATAGGACTGAATGTGAAGTATTGGCCAATAGCAGCAGAATTGACTGTGAAGTGTGTTGGCTAATGAGAGAAGCATTGCAGAAAGGGGGGTTGCTGGTGACCTATTAGATAAGGAAAGCAGAATTGGCCGCTAACTGGCAGTCAACTGAAGAAACCTCGCTGCCGGTGTACATGTCGTTCTCAGATGTCGTTCTCAAATTTACTGAAATCTAAACCCTAGTCTGGTTTGTAAGAGTTAGTCCATAGGCGAAAACCCAAATAGAAAAAAGCAACTACTAATGCAAAAAGAATCTCAACCAAAAAAACTGAATTAAAAAGGCCTCAAATCTCAACCCAAAAAGGGCACGCACCGCAGTGTGGTAGTAATTCTGAGGCTGGTTCACCAGCGACAGATGCCGCAGCACGTCCTGAGCCCTAGGAGACAACAACCCTAGCTCCGTGATCAACGCCAGGAACAGCAAGTACGCCTCCCTGAGGACCCCCGCACTCATGCCGTCCGCCGAACCCTCGTCGAGTGCGCGCTGGATCTTGCCCGCAAAGAAGCACACCGGCAGCACGTGCGGCTTGAGGCCGTGGTGGCGCAGGAAATGCACCGCGTGGAACTGCAAGTTTGCTTCTTCCTCGTTGCTGATGAGGTCGGCGAGGCGGAGATCCTTGATGATGGTCTGCATGCCGCGCTAGGGTTTGCGTGCGAGTTCACAGTGCGAAGCTATGATGTAGTAATAATATGTAATTTTGTACTGCTGTGAAGACAGGGTTTACGTAAGTGGTTGAGATGTACATATTAGGAGGGGCGTGAAGTACGTGCCGGAAGGAGGAGCAAGAGGGGGTTTCTTGTCATGTATAATACAGAGAGGTGGTGGTGGTGTCGGAGGGGGGGAGGGGGGGGGGGGGGGTAGCAAAGCCACGTGCACAGTAGGCGGGTGGGCTTACGGATGATCCACAAACCTCCCCAAATTGTTTTCCCCTCCGCTCCCAACAGGTCGTCAGGAGCAGATGGCAGAGGGTACGTTGGCAGACAGCAGGTCAGGAGGGGCAGCCTCTGCCAGCCAACCAGCTCACACATGTGCACACACGTGGTTGGCCGAGCCTGTGCGGACTGCCGCATCCATGCAGGCAAGCTCACCACCCTCACAGCCACATACCTCTCACCCACTCCACTTCCCTGGTGCGGACACAAAAACCCAAATAAATCCTAACCCAGAGAACCGCAAAGCGCGAGAAACAAGGCAGCGCACATCCCAGACATCTGCGAACGGCGTCCACTTCTGGTACTCCATCGTCTGCTCGTCGTTCAGCCGTGGAAGCTGCTCGCCGCCGCCCGCGTGCCGCGTGGTGGTGCCACTGCCGGCGGCGGCAAGGGTGGCCTGGTAGTAGCGCTGCACGTTCTCTGGGCTCGACCACACCTCTGTTGCCTGCCGCGACAGCAGCTTTCTGTTGAACTGAATCACTCCTGCATGCACGCCAGAACCTTCAGTGTGCTTCAAGGTGCAATGTTCTTGCTAGTTATCGTGCTGGTTGAAGGCTTTCTGGCATCAGAATAGCAATTTTCTGAGCATGTGAAATTCAGGCTGCGTTGGTCGCTGGTTTAAAATACCCAGAGATTCTCGCACCGCGCTCAAACTGCTTGACGAGGTCATTCCACGTCACCACCTGCCCCAGGCCGAGGTGCACAAGCCCATTCATGCAGCCGTACATGAACACCACCACCTGGTACATGATGCCTGTGTCAAACATCGTCACGAGGAACACTGGTAGACACAATGCGCCCACCAGTATGAAGTTCTCGACGCATGGAATTCCCGACTCTCCGATCTCCACGTCATCTCCGCAAGTTCCCAGCCAGTTCTGCATGCGCAAACTTGCTTACCGTGGCAAGCTAGATATTACGTAATATGGGCGGAGCTCTAGGGTTTGTACGTCCTCGGATGTCCAAAATTAGCACTTTATAGTGCACAGTGTTGATGCAACTACTCAGTGGCTACTGGTGACCCCAAGACGGTGTCAAGCAAGTCAGTGGCTAAGGGGTCATTGCATACCTCCTGAAGCCATGCATGCCCGCATACAAAGATGGAGGTACGGGACACAGGCAGAGCGCACACCTGCCTCAGCAGCCCCCGGATGGGTTCAGGCATCTGCTTCACAATCAGGAGGTAATCCACACAAAACTGCATGCATTTCATGCATTAGCGACATCAAAACACATTAACACATCAACTAATAGCAGTCAAACCGACAAGCATGCATGCATGCATGCATGCATGAAGTAGAACGTATGACAAGAAACACAAGCCATACATGTATGACGCGCATGCATGTGCGGACAGTGGCGGCACCTTGATACCGATCACCAAACACCAAAATATGACGTTTCGGATGAATTGCGTCCATCCAACTTTTGGAGGCACTGACCGCAAGTACTCTCCGCTAAGGAATGTTCTGTTCTTGCGGCCAGCGCAGCACGTCCACAGCGACTTGAACCAGTCGAAGAGCTGGATTCCGGTGATTACGTAACCGTCCCGCTGAGTCAGCGGGCCCCAGAGAACCACAGCCACTGCGGAATAGATGCCCGCGATCGGCAGCCATGCACTGCACGAAACACACACTGAAATATGGCACCAAAAAGGTAAGTGCGTCGACTGGACCAAAATGTGCCGGTTATCCGTCAAGCTTATCTTTCTTGCCGAATTGTGGTTTGGGGTTGATTGATGCATGAACCGGAAGGTACGCAAACTGCCAACATCATGGTGTTGGCCGTTTGGGTTCATGCGTATTCACTACCTTGCATGCAGTTTGCAAAAGTCTTGTGCAGAGGTGTGATAAGACTTGCAAGGAACGCAAGTCAACAACCACGCACTGACCAGCACGAGCTTCAACTTCAGCATATCCCCCCGAAGGGGAGATGGCCACAGGGGAGAAGATGGGACAAGGAAGTACGATTATGAAGCCACACACTGAAGCCATACAAATGCTGGTAGGTATACGAAACGTATGATACACTCAGGCTACTTGGAACCTTTTCATGTCAAAGCCACATTCGCACTTCACCTACAGGCAGCCACTCCATGCACACGCACAGCAGCACCACTCAACAGCATGCATGTAGGCAACTGATAGATTAGGTAATCGCTGAGGGATGTAACGAGGGTGGCATCGGGGCTGTACAGGCCCGCCCGGTTATAAAAGAGCTAATTTATTGTATCTGGCAGGCCAAAAACTCCCAAAAACTCCTGAATGTCTGTATGTGATGATGGGGGACTCACTCCTGGAACCACTGGTTACCGGTCTGGCTACCCAGCACAAACGTATCGGGCCACGGAAACCAGCTGAATTGCGCCAGAAAGCAGAACATCAGCGCCAGAAACGCGGCGACCCAGAACAGCAGCCCCAGCATGCATCGGCCGATTGCATATACGCCTCTGGTGACGCGATCTGCATGAGAAACCTGCAGCATGCATGCAAAACCCTGTCACACGGAAACCCTTGCGCTGCACAGAACTCTCTTCTTGTTCCGCAAACGCTTGTTCGAAAAGCAAGTTTGGGGGTTTTTAAACTTGATTGTCTGTGTAAGAGGGGCAGCAGGCCCCCCTTTTGGGGTTTCTGCAGGTGTGGTTTCTGCAGCAGCACCGCGTTTTGTGCTGGGCAGTTGGAGTGCATGCATGCATGCAGGCAGGCAGGCATGTTGTTGTTCTTCATGCATGCATGCAGGTACCCATGTGGCCCCGCAGTTCCATGGGGAGCCACCAATGCTTCTGTTCGAACGCGCGTTCGCTTGTTTCAGCAGCAGCTGTTGCAGTGACAGTAAAAGCTGTGTCGAAAGGTTTTGTCTACAGGTTTTGTCTTCTAAAGGTGTTGTCTTACCATTACCTGGCAATAACAAAAAGCCCACATGAAGTCAGAAACTGCAACAGTAACAGTAATTGCAGCAGCAACAGTAACAGCAGCGTAAGAGCAATTGCAGAAGCAATAGTGATAGCATCAGCAACAACAGCAACAGAGGGCCTCTGTCAGAGGCATCGGGAGCAGCAGTTGTTGTTGTTGTTGTGATAGAAAATGCTTTGTCGAAAGTTTGTGTCTACAAGAGGCATTGGGAGTTGCGCACGTGCCACAGAGAGGTGCCGGCGGCGGCCTGCTTCTCCTTCTCGGTCAGCCGCCGCTCCTGTTGGAGCCCCACACACCTCCCCACGAACGCCGGCACGCAGCAGCACAGTACGCTGCCCAGCGCGCCCAGCACGCTCTCATTCTTCAACACCTGCAGCAGCGCAACTCGTTGCATGCAATTGCACCTGATGTGACACGACCGAAAGCCCTCAAAAGGGCTCATATGACGCACACCTAAACACTAGCACATCACGGCGCCGCAAAATCCCCACACCCGACCGAATGACGTAACCATAACCACAAATCTGCTATCAAACAAAAAGACTAGACGTGAGTGGTGGGTGTTGAGCAGCAGCAGAAGACTGCACGTGCTGTCCTGGGGGAGGAAGAGGGGGAGGAGGGGAGGGCAGGGGGTGGGGTGGGGAGGGGAGGGGGTGGGGAGGGGGGCACTGTCGTGACACTGTCGAGCGAGTGGAGAAAGGTGGCAGGCAGAGGGGAGGGCGCGACGCCAGTGAGCCATGCCCTGAGGACAGACCAATTCGGGAGGCAGACACCACACGTACTGTTAGGACAGTGCACGGTCGAGGCGGCCGGCAAGGACTCCAACAAGGATGCAACACGCACAGCCGACGCAATCAGAAAAGCAGCTACAAGGGCACTGCAGCAGTGGCGTAAACGCACTGTGGCCACACCCCCAAGCGCAAGGATAGGGTCTAGGAGGAATGGGACGGTGTAGACCGTTGAAATGGCAGTGCAGCTACCACCCACCGGGAATGCATGGTTGACAACTGCACGTGCGGCAGGGTTATGTGTAGTGGCATGTAACAGGTCTCGGCGGAGACACGATATTCCCAGCATGCCCGCATGGAGCGTGACGCATGTGCACGACGTGATAAGGTGCTCAATGTGGCGCCAACGGTGTTCCTCGGGGTGGTCGGCATCAAAATCAACCGGGAGGTCGTAGACCTGGGCAAGGCACAGGCGGCAGGTATCACGGCATCCCAGAAGGCCGT
>JAUMHD010027781.1:0-26067 GCA_032359135.1 Ulvella scutata
TGATTTAATTTCTTTATTTATAAAATTATTTTAATTTGAAATTAAATCAAGTATTAAGTTAAATAATAATATAAAAACGTTTTTATATTATTATTTAACTTAATAAAATAATATAAATATGAAAAATTTTTTATATAAATAAATTAAGTTTATAATAAGCTTTTAATATTTTACTAATTTAAAATTATTTCAGTAATTTTAAATTTGAATTAATTAACAAAATATATTAAATTAACTATAATTAATGTAAATCCGTAATTTTATTTATTTAATTTTTATTTATTATGTCTCATTCTGTAAAAATATATGATACATGTATCGGTTGTACACAATGTGGTGTGATTCGTTACCCCCGATAAATTAACAAAAAGGGGTGAGTCGGTTCATCCGATTTAACTATAATAAGAAGCGGTTCAATTCCGACTCAGTGTGGGGGCACTGAACCTAGCGGTTTAATAACAGGCTTAGAAAACCTGTGAAATTCAAATAGCAAAGCCAAAAGGTAGTATATCATGATTTTTATTTAAGCATCTTACTACCGAAGTACAACTTGGAAACATGAGGTAGAAATATATATATAGTCTAACTATCTTATATGCTCAATAACAGTTATCTGGAAAAAGCGTAGCCAAATATATCGTATCACATTACTATATATCCTAAATTAAGTGCTACAAGGTGTAATGTATGAATCTAAAATATACGAGATAGCTTATTATGGAACGAAGTAAGACTAATAATTTTCCTTTCGGTGGCATGTCTAGATGCTTATGAATTATTAGTTAGCGAAACCTCTAAGAAGCTAATGGCTACATAAACAAAAATTAGGGTATTCGGAATGTAGTATACGCAGACGTAGAGGAAGCAAAAGAAATTATTGAAAATAAACAAAGTCAAATTGGTAACAATGCGACTTCAGAGCTGAACTTTCATAGGCAAAGATTAATTTATTGGAAGTTTTTTGTGATTGATTTATGATGCTGGCTTATAACCCGCCTAAGTGTTAATATTGTATCAAATCTATTAAGTTTATGAATAAATAATATTAGTACCCTACTATATCAACTTTTGCAGGAGCCGGATGAGGTGAAAGTCTCACGTCCGGATTTGAAGACGAGGGGAGGGTAAACCCAAACCTTAGTTTAAGTACGTGCATGTCCTACTGATGTATTAGAAATGGTACCTTGGGATGGATGTAAAGCAGGACAAATCGCTGCATCTCCTCGCACTGAAGATTGTGTTGGTTGTAAACGTTGTGAAACAGCTTGTCCAACTGATTTTTTAAGTATTCGAGTTTATTTAGGTGCAGAAACAACAAACTCTATGGGATTACCTTATTAAACAAAAATTAATAAAATAAAAATAAATTTATAATGTTATTTAAAAATAATAATATAAATTTATTTTTATTTTATTTGTATATACAACAAAGTAAATAATATTAAAAAAGAAAAAAGAACAATAATAAAATGTTTTATAATTCAAAATTTTTAAAGCTATTAAATTTTTTTAATTTGAGTATTATAAATAAATCTATATTTATCGAAAAAAATTTTATTATTTATATATTTTTATTATTTTTAGGTTTTATTTGTGGTAATTTATTTGGTACTTTTTTAAATTTTTTTAGATATTTTATTTGTTGGGATGGTTTTATTATTGTATTAATTATTTTATTAATTGAATCTATAAATTATTTAACATATATAAAAACAATTAAATTAAACAATAAAAATTTTTTTAAATTTTTAAATTTTTATAAAATAGGTTTATTATTAGGTTTTTTTACAGATTCTTTTAAAGTAGGTAGTTAATAAAATAGTTTTAATTTTTATAATTAAAACTATTTATAAATTATATAAATTTAGTTAGTTATGTTTATTATTATTTTAGAAAATTATCTTATAAATTTTAATTTTATCGTTTTATTTTTAGCAATGATTTTATATTGGTTAGAATCCTCTTTTTTTTTTAAATCTACTATTAATATACCAAGTAAACTAATTATTATTAGTAATATATTACAATTATTATTTCTTTCTTTACGTTGGTTTAGTTCAAATCATTTTCCATTAAGTAATTTATATGAATCACTTTTATTTTTATCTTATAGTTTAACTACTATATTAATTCTTTTAAATTTTAAAAATATAAAATTAAATAATCAAAATAACATATCTATAAAATCTATATTTGGTTCTATTTTGACACCGTTAATTTTATTATTAAATACATTTGCTAATTTTAGTTTACCTGAAGAACTAAAAAAAGTAGATTCTTTAGTTCCTGCACTTCAATCAAATTGGTTATTAATGCATGTAACAGTTATGATATTAAGTTATGCTGCTTTATTATGTGGTTGTTTATTTTCTATAGCTTATTTAATTTTAGTATTTTTTAGTAATTTTAATTCAACTAATAATTTATATATATTTAAAAATATAATAAATAAAAAAAAATTTTTATTAAATAACAAATTAGCTTTTGAATCAGGTATTAATAATAAAAAATCTATTCCTATTTTATATCAACAAAAAAAAGTGGATAATATAAACTTAGACAAAAAAACAAAGTTATCAAAAAATATGTTCTCTGTAATGTTAACTTTAGATAATTTAAGTTATAGACTTTTAGGCTTTGGTTTTCCTTTATTAACAATGGGATTATTATCAGGAGCAATATGGGCTAATCAGACATGGGGATCTTATTGGAGTTGGGATCCTAAAGAAACCTGGGCTTTAATTACTTGGTTTATTTTTGCAATATATTTTCATACTCGTTTATCAAAAGGTTGGAGTGGTTTTAAATCTGCATTACTAGCTAGTTTTGGTTTTATAATAATTTGGGTTTGTTATTTAGGAGTTAATTTAATGGGTAAAGGTTTACATAGTTATGGTTTTTTATAATATTTGGGCTAGGAGGGATTTGAACCCCCGACACCACGGTTCGTAGCCGTGTGCTCTAGTCCACTGAGCTACAAGCCCTACTTTATTTATATTATATATTATAATATATAATTTTTTTTTCATAAATTAATTTGTTAAGAAGGAAATCAAAAATGTTTTTTATTAATACACTAAAAGATTATGTTGATCATATTAATTATATTTTATTTAATTTAAATGAAAATTTTACTATTTTTATTTTTTTTAAATCTTTTTTTTCATATATTTATAATTCATTATATTTATTATTTATTTATATAATTTCTTTTAAATGGATAAATGATTTTATAGAATTACCAGCTATTTTTAAGCATAATTATATCGCTATTTTAGAAGGGAAAAATTTATTTGAGACAACACTTGAAATAGAATTAGATAAAAATTTTTTTTCATTTTTTGAATATTCATCATTAAATTCTAAAAATTTTTTTACCGGTTTTTTAAATAGTTTTTTTTTAGTTTTACCCTTTTCAATACCTCAAATATTGTCAATTCGTACTTTACTTATTAATGGAATACCAGCAGGTATTTGTTCCGCGTTAGGTACTATATTTGGTCAATTGATTTTTTTTAGTTGTATTTTATTTGGTTTTGAATTTTTTATTGTACCTTTTTTAATGTTTGAGCCTTTTAATCTTTTATTTGGTTTATTTTTATTAGTAAACTTATTGTATACTATGATTCATAATCCAAATATGAAAATTTTAAATTTTTCTCAAAAAAATAAAAATATTTTATTTAAATTATTTGGATTAAATTTTATTTTATCTTGGACTGAACAAACATTAATTTATAATTTTTTTGGTAATGTGACAGTAAGTTCTTCTTCTAATTTATTAGAAATAAATGATACTAGTAAATTATTTTTTTCTAATAATATTTTTTATTTATTAGGTATTTTATTAGGTAGTTTAACTTTTACAATATTATTTGGTTTTATATTAATCAATATTAGTAATCTTATTTCTAATACTATATTTTCTAAAACACCTTTTATTATTATAAATGAACGTTTTCATTATATTACTTTATCTATAATAACAATCTTATGCTTTAATAATGTTCCTTATTATGGTTTTGATTATTTAATCTATGGACCTTTAGGATTTATTTCAGAAGATCGTTTTTTAGATAATAATCTTCCAAAAGTAGTTTATAATTCTTTTAAACAAAATCAAGATAAACCAGCACTTATAACAATTACTACAAATCCATTAAATTTTGATAAATCAGATTTAATAAAAACTGAGCCAAAAACTATTTTAAAATATGAACAATATAGTTTACAATCTGAAACATTTTGGAAAAATAGGCATTTTTTAAGAAATGACCAAAGAAATAGTAGTCGTAAACAAATAAAAAATAATGAAAAAAATAATTTTAAAAAAATTCAATTTGAAGTTCCAAATTATGAAACTCCAAATTTAGAATTATATAGTGCAAAACTTCAAAAAAAAGAAACCAAAGAAAACGCAATTGAAGAAATTTTTGCTCAATTATTTAGAAATGATATTTATCTTGGTTATCAAGATGCTAATTCAAAAAATCAAATAAAACAAGTTCAAATACATCGTGAATTTAGAGAAAAATATTATAATAACCCTATATATAAGGCTCTAATTCATTTAGATATGTATCCTTTTTTATTAGGCCAACCTAAAAATTATAATTTATCAATAAATGATGAAATTAATTTATTTAAACATCGATTAGTTTTACAAAATTATTTAAATACTATTCAAGATTATAAAAAATTAGTAAAAACTAACAAAGAATCATATGGTGAAAAAGTATACAATCAACAATTTAAAGGCTCTTTAAGTTTAATTAGACATTTTAATGCCGTTAACTTAAATTTTGATATAAATCAAAATAATTCTTTATCATCATTCGATTCAAAACCAATTAAAAAAGTGTTAAAATATGATCAACCTCAATATAATTCATTTCCAAATGAAAATAAAATGTTTTTACATGAAGAATTAAATAAATTTAATTTAGATTCATCGAAATATATGATATTAAATAATACAGCTCCTTTTTATATTGGATGGGATACTTCTTTAAGAAAATTTCTTATTAAAGCTAGTTATGTTCCAGAAAATTTACAATCGGGCGATTTTTCTTTTAATAGTAAAAATAATGATCAAAATATGAAATATAAAAATTTACCATCTTATTTTAGTTTTCAATCATGGTCTCCTGGTATTGAAACTATAAAAAAAGATGGTAATTTAAATTTTAAATTACCATCTTTGGAAGTGTCATCTGAGCAATTAGCAAATTTAAAAACAGCTTTAAAATTAGGTAAATATCAAAATAATACATCTCGTATGCTAAAAACGAATACAAATAAAGTTATTAATGAACAAACGACTGATTATTTATTAACTCGTGTTCCTAATTATAATTGGTATCGAATAAAACCAAAATTAGATTCAAAATCTCAAAAAGATTTAGAATTAGGAGAAACTTTACCTTCGAGATTAGATGGTATTGCTTGGCCAGGAATTAATGAAAAAGTATTATTAAATAAATTATTAAATAAATAATATACTATTGATTTGATAATTTTGTTTAAATTATTTTAAATTATTATATTTTTAATTTGATTATTAATTTGTTAATAATCAAATTTTTTTAGTTTTTGCTAAAGTAAATGTTTATAATATTAGATAAATTTTATTATAATTTATAATAAAGTACTAATAATTATATTAATAATTCTTAAGAATTATTAATATAATTATTAGTACTTTATTATACAAAAATTGCGAACATAGTTTAGGGGTAAAATATAGCCTTGCCAAGGCCAGGTCGGGGGTTCGATTCCCCCTGTTCGCATAAAAGATATTAAGTATGATAAATATTATTATATAAATAAGAATCAAATTATAATTTTAGTATTTTTATTATTATTATTAGTTTAATAAATTTAAAACGTTTGAAAAAAATATTATTACAATTAATAGGACGACTGACGGGAATTGAACCCGCGAATATCAAAGTCACAATCTGATGCCTTACCACTTGGCTACAGTCGCCATTTATCTTAGTCTTAAATTAAGTATAAATAACTATTTAATTATTTTCAATATAAACTTGTGAAGTAAATCTTGAATCAAGTTCTGGCGAATTCGAAGAGATTACCTAATATTTTATTTGAGAGCAGCTATGCCCTGTGATTAATATATTATTTGGTTCCGTACTATATGTATTATTTGCTTCGTCTTATCGTTCAGATAGACCTTCTTCTCTATGAAATTAACTAATAACTCTATTTATTGCGTTATATTGCTTATATAATAGGATTTTGCATATTAAAATTGAAATATATTATCTATAAAAAAATAGAAAAATTATTAAATTAAGCTTATATTAAAATTAATAAGAGCTTCGAATTGATTTTATTGTTCAATAGATTTATAAAAAATTATCCTACTATCAATAATTTAAGTTTCTGGTATTTTGTTGATGACACTATAAAATTTATGTTACTTATAATTATAGATACACAAATACCAATTCCAATTACTATAAATATAGTTAATTTCCTATTTTTACTTTTATTATTAAAATAATCAATAATTAAATCAGTATCAATTAAAGATTTAATAATTTCTTCTTTATAAAAAAAATATTTTTATTTTCTACCAAAATGAAATTTACATTTATATTTTATTGTTTATTTATATCGTATTTTTAAAATAAAATAGAATAAAATAGATTAGTAATATATTACTAATCTATTTTATTCTATTTTATTCTATTTTATTCTATTTTATTTTATGATTGTGAACTTGCTGTTTTTACATAAAGAATTAATAAAAATGATGTGGGAATTAAGATAAATAAAGCTACTGCAATAAGACCTAAAATGTTTACTTCCATTATGTTTTAATTTTTTTTATTGATTGTTTTAATATTTAATTACTTTTTATAAATTTTATTTATAAAAAGTAATTAAATATTAATTTAACCGAATTTTGAAGATGTTGATGCAATTAAAAAAGCAGCATAAGTTAAAATATAACCAGCGCTAAAATGAGCTAAACCAACTAAACGAGCTTGGACAATTGAAAGAGCTACAGGTTTATCTTTCCAACGAATTAATGCAGCAATTGGTGTACGTTCATGAGCCCAAACTAATGTTTCAATTAATTCTTGCCAATACCCACGCCAAGAAATTAAAAACATAAATCCTGTAGCATAAATTAAATGACCGAATAAAAACATCCAAGCCCAAACAGATAAACTATTCATACCAAATGGATTATAACCATTAATTAATTGTGATGAATTTAACCATAGATAATCACGTAACCAACCCATTAAATAAGTAGAAGATTCATTAAATTGATTTACATTACCTTGCCAAATTCCTAAATGTTTCCAATGGAAATAGAATGTTACCCAACCTATAGTGTTTAACATCCAAAATACAGCTAAATAAAAAGCATCCCAAGCTGAAATATCACAAGTTCCGCCACGTCCTGGACCATCACAAGGGAAACTATAACCAAAATCTTTTTTATCAGGCATTAATTTTGAACCACGAGCATCTAACGCTCCTTTTACTAAAATTAATACAGTTGTATGTAAACCTAAAGCAATCGCATGATGTACTAAAAAATCACCTGGACCAATAGTTAAAAATAATGTATTAGTATTACTATTAATAGCTTCTAACCATCCTGGCAACCATAAAGTTTGTCCAGCTGAATAGGCTACACTATTTGATTGAGATAATAATAAATCAAACCCATAAGCTGTTTTACCGTGTGAAGCTTGAATCCATTGTGCAAAAACGGGTTCAATTAAAATTTGTTTTTCTGGTGTACCAAAAGCTTGCATTACGTCATTATGAACATAAAGACCTAAAGTATGAAAACCTAAAAATAAAGAAACCCAACTTAAATGTGAGATAATAGCTTCTTTATGTTCTAACATACGAGCTAATACATTTCCTTTATTTGCTTCTGGATCATAATCACGAATAAAAAATATTGCTCCATGAGCAAATGCACCACATAGTATAAATCCTGCAATATATTGGTGATGAGTATATAAAGCAGCTTGAGTTGTAAAATCTTGAGCTAAAAATGCATAAGGAGGTAAACTGTACATATGTTGAGCCACTAATGAACAAATTGTACCTACTGATGCTAAAGCTAGACCTAATTGGAAATGTAATGAATTATTTACTGTATCATATAAACCTTTATGACCAGCACCAAGACCACCACCCGGTGGAGTGTGTGCTTCTAAGATTTGACGCATACTATGACCAATACCAAAATTAGTACGATACATATGGCCTGCTACAATAAATAACACAGCAATTGCTAAATGATGATGAGCCATATCTGACAACCATAAACTTTGTGTTTGAGGATGAAAACCTCCTAAAAAAGTTAAAATAGCTGTTCCTGAACCATCTGCAGTTCCAAAAATATGATTTCCAGTATCAGGATTTTCAGCATATGCTGCCCAATTACCTGTAAAAAAGGGTGTTAAACCTTGTGGATGTGGTAATACTGTTAAAAAATTATCCCAACCTACATGCTGTCCGCGTGCTTCAGGTATAGCTACATGAACTAAATGGCCTGTCCAAGCTAAAGAACTCACTCCAAATAAACCTGATAAATGATGATTTAAACGAGATTCTGCGTTTTTAAACCAACTTAATCCAGGTTGAAATTTAGGTTGTAAATGAAGCCAACCAGCAAATAAAAAAGCTGTTGCAGCTAAAGATAAAAAAATAGAACCAATATATAAATCTTGGTTTGTTCTCATTCCAATTGTATACCACCATTGATAAACACCTGAAGTAGAAATATTTACAGGACCATTTGCTCCACCACGTGTAAATGCTTCAATTGCAGGTTGACCAAAATGTGGATCCCAAATTGCATGTGCAATTGGACGAATATTTAAAGGATTTTGAACCCATTGTTCAAAATTTCCTTGCCAAGCAACATGAAATAAATTACCTGAAGTCCATAGAAAAATAATTGCTAATTGACCAAAATGTGATGCAAAAATTTTTTGATATAAATTTTCTTCGGTCATACCATCATGACTTTCAAAATCATGTGCTGTAGCAATACCAAACCAAATACGTCGAGTTGTAGGATCATTTGCTAATCCCTGACTAAATTTTGGGAATTTTGTTGATGCCATATTTTTTATATTAATAAATAGTAAATAATTAATTACTGAGTAATTTTTTTATTAAAAAAAAGTTTAATTTTAACTTATTATATAATTAAAATAAATAAATTAAATGATTTTATTAATAATTAGTTATAATAGTTAATAAAAACTGGTAATTCAACTCATAATTTTATAATTTAGATTATTATTATTATTTTATAATAATATATTTAAGATAAGGGACTAAAAATAATATCATTATAAAATTTAATAATAATATTATTTTATTTTTTATTAACGGGGCTGACGGGACTCGAACCCGCAACTTCTACCGTGACAGGGTAGTGCTCTAACCAATTGAACTACAACCCCTATGTTTATGATTATATCCTTAAATATAATATAAAATATATATATAATCAAACAATATTTTATTGCCTATTACTAGATTCGAACTAGTGACATTCCGCGTATGAGACGGATGCTCTAACCAACTGAGCTAAATAGGCTTTTTTTATTTAATAATTATAATTATAAATATTAGTTTTTCAAATTGTTTATTATTAAGAATGAATAATATTTATTTTTTAAAAATAATTCTTTATAATATCAATAAATAAGTATTGATTTTGGGGTATCGTCAAGTGGTAAGACTACGGGTTTTGGTCTCGTCATTCGGAGGTTCGAATCCTTCTACCCCAGTTATATATATTTTTAATCTATATATATATATTTTAATATGGATTTATCAAACTGGTAATAAAATTTATAAAATATTGGTTTTTACCCATTTTTATTAAACATAATAATTTTATTTTAACACATGTAAAAAAGTTTTGTTATCGTAAGAATTAATAATTCTTAAGATAATTTAAAAAGTAACTTAGATTAATAGAGAATATAGAGATCTTATGTATAGAGTAAAATAATTATTAATTTACTAAAATAAATATTTATTTTAGTAAATTAATAATTATTATAATTTTATATTTAAATGATACTTTATAATAATTTATTAAAAATACTTAAACTTGGTATACAGTAATTTAGTGAATTTATTTTCTTTATAAATAAAACCATAATTAAAAATAATATAATAATAAAGTAAATTCTGTTTATTTTTTATAAAAAAATAATTTATATTTTTTAACTTATTAAAATTTTTTAATTTTAATGATTTATTTATTATTTTATTTAAATTTTGATTTTTATAATAATAAGAATTAGTTAATTGAATTATTTTTTTATTAAAATATAAAGAATTTAATTTATTAAAATAAGTTTTACCTTTACAAATATTAAAAAAATTTACTTTTAATTGTTGTAAAGGTAAAAATAATTTAATTAAAATTTTTATAGTTTCATGAATTGCAGAACGTGGATCAATTGTACCATTTGTCCAAATTTCTAAAAAAATAGTTTCTCTTTTTGTTATTGAATCTTTTATTTCAATGGTATAATTTACGTTTGTAATTGGAGAAAAAATAGCATCAATAGGAAAATAACCTATTTTATTTAAATTTAATCTATTATTTTGTTTTTTATATAAATAAATATTATTTTTAATTAGTTTATTTGAATTATAATTTAAATAGTTAATTAATTTTATTTTTTTATTAATAAAATTAATTAATTTTATTTTTTTTTTATAATTATTTAAAATATGGTTAATTAATATATTTTTTTTTTTTAATTTAATATTTAAAAATATTTTTTTTTTTTTAGAAGGTAAAATAAAAAAAAAACCTGGTGAAGAAGAATAATTTAATAAAATTAAATTAAAAAAAAATTGTTTTTTATTTAAATATGTTTGTTGTTTCCATTTTTTATAATTATTTAATAAAAATTTATCTTTATTATTTTCTATTAAATTAGTAGGTTTTTTTTTTTCTAATAAGTTTACCCAATTTAAATAATGATTGGAATTTGGTGTATGTATTAAATATTTTTTACCAGAATGAATTAAAAATTTAATATTTAATAAACCGTTTTGAGTTAAAGTAGCAATATACTGATTAGGATCAATTATATTAATAAAAAAAGGTAATTTTAAATCACTTGCTCTTATTATTCCAGGACCTTTAACGTTTAAAAATCCTACTTGAGGTGAAAAAATTTTAAATTCTGATGATAAAATGATTTTTTTTAAATTTAATAAAATATCTAAAATACATTCCTGGATTCCAGGTAAAGTATCATATTCATGAGATGTTCCAATAATTTTAACAAATGTAATAGAAGTACCAGATAATTCAGATAATAGACCTCTTCTTAATATATTTGCAATATTGATTGCTTGACCTGAATTCCATGTTCCTAACTCAAATCTTCCATAAAATTTAGTTGGGTTAATAATTTTTGAATCAATACATGATAATAAAGTATAAGTCATTTTAATTTAATTATATTTTTAATTATATTTTTAATTATATTTTTAATTATATTTTTAATAACTAAAAGTATATTAGTTATTAAAAATATAATTAATTTTTATTCAATTTTAAACACGTCTTTTTTTAGTAGGTCTACAACCATTATGAGGTATTCCTGTAATATCTCTAATTAAAGTTATTTGTAAGCCTGCATCAATTAATCCTCTAATAGCTGTTTCTCGTCCTGGACCAGCTCCTTTAACCATAACTTTTGCTTGTTTTAAACCCTGATCCATTGATTGTCTTGCAGCAATTTCAGCAGCAGTTTTTGCTGCAAATGGTGTTGATTTTCTAGCACCTTTAAAACCACAAGAACCTGCTGAAGACCAAGAAATTACTTTTCCTTTTAAATTTATAATTGTAACAATTGTATTATTAAATGTTGATTGAATGTGTATAACTCCTTTTGGAAGTTTATTAGATTTTATTTTTTTTGTTGAAATTTTTCGAATTTGTTTAACCATACTTTTTATTTTTAATAAATTATCCTTGACGTTGTTTATGTTTTGGATTTATACAAATAATTAATATTTTTCTTTTTCTACGAATTAAGCGACATTTTTCACAAATTTTACGAACAGATGGACGAACTTTCATAGTGTTATTTAAAAATAATTTATTTTCTCTATATTTTTTCTCTTTTTTATATCAATAATTAATATTTTTTCTTATCGTTTGATTTAAATCGATAAATTATTCTTCCTCTTGTTAAATCATAAGGACTTAATTCAATAATAACTAAATCTCCCAATAAAATTTTAATAAAATTTCGTCGTATTTTCCCAGAAATATGTGCAATAACTTGAAATCCATTTTCAAGTTCTACACGAAAAATTCCGATAAACATAGGTAAACATATATTAAATAACATTTAATTAGTTTTCCCCGTTTTCACACCGTACATGAAACTTTAATTTCATACGGCGCTTTATAAAAACATATATTTTTTTAATTAGAAATAATTTCTCTACTATTATTAATAGTTTCTTTGATATGTTACTTCCGCTCTTATTTTATATTAAATATAAAACTTATCCTCGTTCCCTATTTTTTATCTTTACAAAAATGTCTTTAGGAATCTATTCTAAATATTTTTTTTTACTATTTTTTTTTATTGGTCTTTCATAATCTAAAATCTTACTAAACCTTATAAAAAATATTTTTAAATTCATAGATTTGTCAATCATTATTAGATATTCTATCCATAGACTTTATTTTAGATACCCAGAATTATTTAAAATCCTGTCTTTATCGAGCTTCATACCTTTTTATGTAATTTTTAAACATTAACTAAAAATTAAAATTGTTAGTATGTCGAAATATTAGTAAAAATTTTTCAAAATAATTCATTATTCTTCATTAAACTTTTTAAAAATTTTTCAAAATAATTCATTATTCTTCATTAAACTTTTTAAAAATAGAGTTCTATAATAAAATATAAAAGATATTTAAATATATTTTATTAATGCTTAAAATTATTAATATTTAAGAACGAGTCACACTTAGATAAACACTGGGTCACAACACCTTGCATTTCAATTAAATTTTCTTTTTGTAAATTCAATCTACCAAATGGAAAATAATATTTCACCACCAATTTTATTAAGTCGAGCTTCATGATCTGTCATTAAACCTTTTGATGTTGAAATAATAATAGTGCCCATACCGTTTAAAATCCTTGGAATTTTTTTATAACTAGAATAAATTCGAAGACCTGGAGAACTCAAGCGTTTTAAATTAGTTATACAAGGTTTTTTTGAATTACTATTATATTTTAATTTAATTTCAATTGGATTAAAAGTATTTAATGATATTTTAATAGATTCAATATATCCTTGTTTTTTTAAAAGCTCACCTATTCGTTGGTTTGTTTTTGTATTTAAAACAAAAACACTTTCAGTTTTTATTAAATTTGCATTACGTATACGTGTTAACATATCACTAATTGTGTCATTTATCATAATTTTATTTTAATTGTTTTTAAAAGGCATTCCAAATTCTTTTAATAAAATAAATGCATCATTATCTGTTTTTGCAGTTGTAATTATTGAAATATCCATACCCCGAATTTGGTCTATTTTGTCATAATCTATTTCAGGAAACATTAACTGTTCCTCTAAACCTAAACTATAATTTCCTAATCCGTCAAAACTCTTAGAATTAATTCCTTGAAAATCACGAATACGAGGTAGTGCTAGAGAAATAAACCTATCTAAAAAAGCATACATACGATCTCCCCGTAAAGTAACACAAATACCAACAGCTGTTTTAGCGCGGAGCTTAAAAGCTGCAATTGCTTTTTTTGAACGCGTTAAAACAGCGCGTTGACCAGATAATATAGTTATTTCATTTAATGAACTATCTAAAAGTTTTGAATTTAATGCAGCTTCTCCTAAACCCCTATTAATGACAATTTTTGAAATACGAGGAACTTGATGAATATTTTTTAAATTTAAATTTTTGATTAATTTTGGTATAATTATTTCTTTATATTTTATTTTTAAACGTTCCATATTATTTTACTTTTTAATTTTTTAATAACAATTTCAAAACTTATTCACTTTTTAACTTTTTAACTAAATTAAACTTTTATAATTAACTATTTATTATAAAGTTTAATTACAAAATTATTATAAAACTTCTGGTGCTAATGATAAAATTTTTATAAAATTTTTTTCTCTTAATTCTCGAGCAACCGGTCCAAATACACGAGTACCACGTGGATTATCATCTTTATTAATAATAACAACAGCATTATCATCAAAGCGAATAAATGTTCCATTACTACGCTGTACTTCTTTACTAGTTCTTACAATAACTGCCCTTACTTTATCTGATTTTTTTAAAGGCATATTTGGTGTAGCTTGTTTTATAACTCCTATTATAATATCACCAATGGTTGCATTTTGTTTATAACTCCCACCTAAAACACGAATACACATTAATTTTTTAGCACCGCTATTATCAGCAACATTTAAAATAGTTTGTGGTCTAATCATAATAATTTATTTTTAATTTTGTTATTTATTATTTAATTTTCTTTATTACTCAAATTAAATATTATCTGTGTTTTAATAGGCATTTTATGGGCCGCTGTTTTTAAAGCTTTTTTTGCTACTAATGTTGTAACACCTTTAATTTCATAAATTATTTTTCCTGGTTTAACAATAGAAACCCAATACTCAGGTGTTCCTTTTCCTGAACCCATACGACTTTCAGCAGCACGCATTGTTACTGGTTTATCAGGAAAAATTCTAATCCATAATTTTCCATTACGACGTACATAACGAGTTAAAACACGTCGTCCAGATTCGATTTGACGAGATTTAATCCAGCCTGCTTCTAATGCTTGTAAACCATAATCTCCATAAGCAATTGTATTACCACGATTAGCTTTACCACGCATTTTTCCTCTATGATGTCTACGAAATTTTGTTCTTTTTGGTTGTAACATATTTTATTTAATGATTTAAAAATTTATTTTTATATATGAATTAATTAGTTATATTTTTATGTCTGCTCTCCTTTAAATAACCAAATTTTAATACCTAAAATTCCATAAATTGTTTTGGCTGTTTTATAAGAATAATCTATATTTGCACGTAATGTTTGTAATGGAACACGGCCTTTACGAACCCACTCTGTACGAGCAATTTCAGCACCATTTAATCTACCAGCAATTTGTATTTTAATACCTTTTAATTGTCTTGTACGATTTAAAGTTTTTTTTAAAGCGCTTCTAAATGGTACCCTTTGTTCTAATTGTTGAATTAAATAATCTGCTAAAACTGATGCCTCTAAATAAATATCATCGATTTTTAAAACATTTACAAGAATTTCAACTTTTGGTAAATTATTATTATTTCTTTTTTTTTGACATAATTTTTCTAATAAAAGTTTTAATTCTGTTAAATTTTGTTTTTTATCTTTGCTATTTAAAATTTTGCTAGGTAATGCTGTATTAATAGTAACTTCAATTAAATCAATTAATTCTTTTGTTTCAAGATTTTGTGTTGTTCTATAACGTTTTATTATTATATCAACAATGTGTGCTTGTGAATATTTATTAAAAATATAAGAGCGTATATTTGTATCTTCTAAAATTAAATATGGATAATTATTAAATTTTGAAAACCAAATAGAACGATGCTTTTGTGTAATGCCAAGTCTTAAACCTAGGGGATGAATCTTTTGACCCATAATTATTTAACCTTCTTAATTTTTTTAATATAATTATTAATCTAACGTTTTAATTTTTTATCTTTTTTAATATGTCCTTTAAATGTTCTTGTTGGTGAGAATTCTCCTAACTTATGCCCAACCATTTGATCGGTTATAAAAATAGCAATATGTTCACGACCATTATGTACTGCAATTGTATGACCTATCATAATGGGAACAATCGTTGAGGAACGAGACCAAGTTTGAACAACTTTTTTATCATTGTTTTTATTAAGTTGTTGAACTTTTTTTAATAAATGTTCAGCTACAAAAGGACCTTTTTTTAATGAACGAGACATAATTTTTTTTATTAATATTTAATTTGTATTTTATATAAAATTTTTTTAATTCTTCTAATTTAGTTATACTTTATTTTTATTTTATAAATTAAAAATATAATAATAAATTTATTATAATATTATAAATATTTTTTAAATAATTAGTAATAAATTAAATATTTAATAAATTGATTTAAAAGTTTATAAAATTAAAAATTTTAAATCAATAATAAAAGTTTTATTTAAACAAATTTAAATCAATATTTAATAAGAAATTATTTTAATTACTAATCTTTGTAATTATAAATTAAATAATATAAATTATTTATAATATTATTAATTTTTAAATGATTTACGACGTTTAATAATAATATTATCACTATATTTTTTCTTTTTACGAGTTCTAACGCCTAAAGCAGGTTTACCCCATAAACTAATGGGTTTTTTACGTCCAATGGGTGAACGCCCTTCACCACCACCATGACCGTGATCACATGGATTCATAACTATACCTCTTACTTTTGGTCTACGGCCTAGCCATCTCATTGCACCTGCTTTACCGATTCTTAAATTATTTACCTCTACATTACCTACTTGGCCAATTGTTGCCCAACAATTTTGAGAAATTAAGCGTACTTCACCAGAAGGTAAACGAATTGTAACATAATTGTTTTCTTTTGCTATTATTTGAGCAACACAACCTGCTGAACGAACCAACTGCCCACCGATACCAGGTTTTAATTCAATATTATGTACTTCCGTACCTAATGGTATAAATTTTAATGGTAAACAATTTCCTATTGAAATAGATGCTGATGGCGAGGTTAATACTGATTGATTTATTTTTAATCCCTGTGGATGTATGATATAATTTTTTGTACCATCTTTATATTTTAATAAAGCAATACGTGCATTTCTATTTGGATCATATTCAATTTTTGAAACAATCCCACTAATACCTATTTTTATACGCTTAAAATCTATTAAGCGATATAAACGTTTATGTCCACCTCCACGATGACGGCTTGTAATAATACCTCTATTATTACGACCTTTCGAACGATAAAATCCAAAAGTTAAAGATTTTTCAGGAGAAGTTTTCAAAGAAATTTCATTAAAATCTGAAACAGATCTACTACGTGTACCTGATGTATACGGTTTATAAAATCTAATACCCATATTAATTTTGTTATTTTATACTTTTTTATTTAATTATTTTTTTCAATTCCAAAAATAGGAATTTGTTGATTTGATTTTATTTTAATAATAACTCTTTTATAACTTGCTTTATAACCTTGTTTTAAACCCAAACGTTTTTTTTTTATTGGAGGTAAATGCGTATTTACAGAAATAATATTAATTTTAAATATATTTTCTAAAATTTTTTTTATTTGTGGTTTTGTTAATTTTTTATCAACATCAAATGTATATTTATTTTTTTCAATTAGACGACACGATTTTTCTGTTATTACAGGATATTTTATTAAATCAATCATATTTCATTTTGTATTTATTTTTTTTAATTAAAAACTAATTATTTTTTATAAATTTTTTAATATCTTTACTATTTATTTTTTAGAATTATTTGTACAATTAAATTTAATATATAATATATAATATTAAAAATTAAATAAATATATATGTAAAGTATTAAAAACTAATATAAATTATTTGTAAAATAATCACAATAGTATATAAAACAGATAGTTTTATTTTTATTAAATTATTGACATTTTAACTTATATAAGTTAAAATTAATTTTAATTAGCTTTTAATATCAAAAAAATTTTTTAAACAACTCAAATAAATTATATAATCAAATACTCAACATTTTATTTACATTCTAATGTAAAGTTAATTAAAAAAACATAAAAATTAACTTTAAAATTTTTTATAATTATTAATTATGTATGATTCTTATGTTGATGATCAACCAAAAAGTGTAGGTCGTGTTACTCAAATTATTGGGCCTGTAGTTGATGTTGCTTTTTCTGCAAATAAAATGCCTAATATTTATAATGCTATTTTAATTCAAGGAACAAATCAAGCAGGTCAAGATGTTTCTGTAACATGTGAAGTTCAGCAATTACTAGGAGATCATTGTATTCGAGCAGTTGCTATGAATGCAACTGATGGTTTAATGCGAGGAATGCAAGCACTTGATACAGGTAATCCATTAACAGTACCAGTAGGAACAACAACATTAGGACGTATTTTTAATGTTGTTGGTCAACCTGTAGATGGATTAGAAAATTCTGCTCATGAACAAAGCTTACCTATTCATAGATCAGCTCCAGCTTTTGTTGATTTAGATACAAAATTATCTATTTTTGAAACAGGTATTAAAGTTGTTGATTTATTAGCACCATATCGTCGTGGTGGTAAAATTGGATTATTTGGTGGTGCAGGTGTTGGAAAAACTGTTTTAATTATGGAATTAATTGTGCGACCTGTTTAGGAATAAAATCTTATATTTATATAAGAACACAAACTCCTACACGAGCATAGCTCGTGAACTTTGAATATGTAGGGTGAAATTCCCTTTAGCCGCCGATGGCTAACCTATATATCTTGATTACTTGTATAGCAAACAAGGAAGTTTAGCAAAGGTATATAGTAGGAAACATGGACACTCAAACTTAAAACGTATTCAAGCTTCATGCTTCGAACCATAACTTTTCTGGATTTACTCAGAATCGAGAAGCTTAAATCTAACGGTATGTAGTAGTTAGTGCATAACGATCGGAACACAAAAGGATTTATGGAGTATTGTACGGTCCTAAATTTTCAGAAATTAACATATCAAGGAACAGTGAAAAACTTTAATAATCTCCTTTATGGTGGGATAGCTAATCCTTATGATAATTAAAGTGAAAGACATTTAGAAGAAGCTAATGATTTCGAGCCATTGAGGGTTCGAAATATATGCCAACGTCTATTTGGACAAATTATTATATACAAATCTTATGAGTATCAAAACGTGGAAAGAAATCGATTGGCCTCTTGCTGAAAAGACTATTTCAAGATTACAACAACGTATATACAAGGCAAGCTTAAATAATGAAATTCTTATAATGCACAAATTACAAAGGAGACTTATTTATAATGAGTTTGCCCGAGCAATTGCCATTCAAAGAGTAACAGAATTTAATAGAGAACGAAAAACCCCTGGGGTAGATCGAAGTATTGTCACAAACCAAAGTGAAAAACTTAAATTACTTAAAAACCTAAAATTAGATGGAAAATATTTACCTATACGTAAAATTTACATACCAAAACCGGGAAGAAGTGAAAAACTACCTTTGGGAATACCAAGTATTGAAGATCGCGCTAAACAAATGTTAGTTAAGTTAGCTTTAGAACCTGAATGGGAGGCAAAATTTGAACCTAACTCTTATGGATTTAGACCAGGACGCTCATGCCATGATGCTATCCGTGCAATTTACCTTTCACTTAGAGGGAAAAAACTCTATATACTTGACGCTGATATTGACAAATGTTTCGACAAAATAAACCACGAAAAACTGTTAAAGAAAATTGATACGACATTATCAATAGAAAAACAAATAAAATCATGGCTAAAATCAGATATACTTACAGGATTTAAGGATCAACAACTGATATCAGACAAATCAGAGAGCGGTACACCTCAAGGCGGAATAATATCACCACTCCTTATGAATATCGCCCTACATGGAATGGAAAATGATATCAAAAAGTATTATGTTAGAAAACTATACAAAGGTAACAAGAACATACCCACTAGAGATAGATTGAAACAAGTCGGGGTTTACAGATACGCAGATAATTTTGTTATAACCATTAAACAAGCTGAGGACTTAGAACAAATACAAATATTCATAAACAACTGGTTAAAAACAGAATGTGACCTTACTCTTTCTAAAGAAAAGACCAAAATAGTTCCATCAACAGAAGGATTTGAATTTTTAGGATTTCATATAATAACGGTAAATTCCAGAAATAAATATGTAACACGCATACAAATTTCAACAAATAGCAAACAAAGAGTTTTATCTAAAACTAGGGAAACCATCCAGAAAAATAAAGCCGCATCCAGTGCTCAATTGATTAAGAAACTCAACCCAATAATTGTAGGATGGTGTAATTACTTTAAATATTGTGAATGCGTTAAAGATTTCAAACAAGTTGAATTTGCTCTATTTGGACAGATTCGTGCTTGGGTTTTCAGAAGAAAATCAAAAGGCCTAAGAACGAAACATAAAATAAAGTTAAAATACTTTTCATCTGACACTACCATAAAATTTAATAATACTAAACATAAAGGTAACTGGATATTAGTGGGAGAAGACTTAGATCGTAAAAAGCAAGTTTTTCTTATCTACCCTTCATGGATAAAGTCAGAAAACTATGTAAAAATAAAAAACTTCGCGTCGCCTTTCGACGGAAACCACTTATATTGGGGACAACGGTCAATTAAATATGGATCATTCAATGCTACAGAAAGGAAATTACTTAATAAACAATATGGAAAATGTAATTTATGTGGGTCATACTTCAAACCAGGAGAGACTCTAGAGAAAGATAATATTATAAGACTTACGGACGGTGGTAAGGATACAATCTCTAATTTACAAATGGTTCATCGTTATTGTCATGATATTAAAACTCAAAAGAAAATATATTAAGCAAGCTGAATTTGTCGGGAGCTGAATGAAGCGAAAGTTTCACGTTCAGTTCTGAAGTCGGGTATTGGATCAAAAGATCCTACCTAGATTAATAATAATATTGCGAAAGCTCATGGTGGTGTTTCTGTATTTGGTGGTGTTGGTGAAAGAACACGAGAGGGTAATGACCTATATATGGAAATGGTGCGATTTGTTCATTGTTAAAAAAAAAAAAAAAAAATATAATTTATCTTATATATAGACAATGGTATTCAAATAATGAAGAATGAATTGATTTGTAATGAATTAATTTATATTTGGATATAACTAAATATTGATATTGGTGAAAGTCCAATCACTCAGGAATAGAGTTGACGCCGATAGTGCCCGAATGGAGATTGATCATCAAAGTTAAGCCGGGAACACAGCGGAATCAGAGATCAGAATAACTGATCACACTGCCGCCTGGTAGGTAATCATGGTTAAGTTAGCCTAAACCTTCTGAAAAAGTGTCTTAATATAGCCCAGTACGTTATTCTTATTTAAGGTGACTGTGGTAATAATCAATACTCGCGCAAGTGTCATTTCGCTATGTGCAAATTCCGAGTAGATTATAGGCAAATTGAAGGGACCTAAAATTACAAAACAATAAATATTTGGAACAAAGAAAAACGGGGAATGTCTCCTATAGGTAGGGTTATTATCAACATCCCATATGGCATTCCGCGGGTAGGATTGAGCGCAATTGCTCAAAGGTTTATAAAAATATATTATATGCGGAGGTTCTTCAATGACAGATAAAACAATTGAGTATTATACTGATGAATGGAAAGGATTACCATGGAAGGAATTCCAGAAAAATCTTTTCAAACTTCAACATAGGATATACAAAGCGGCAAAACAAAATGATGTAAATAAAATAAAGAGACTTCAATCTCTGTTAGTGGGATCCAAATGTGCAAAATATCTTGCAGTTAGGCAAGTTACTCAACTTAATGTTGGGAAACGAAGTGCGGGAATTGACGGACTGAGTAAACTTAATTCCAATCAACGTACTAATCTAGTTGCAGATCTTGGTCAACTTAATAATTGGAACCATAACAAACTTAGAAGGGTATTCATTCCAAAGGATGATGGAACTAAAAGACCATTAGGTATACCTACAATCAGGGATAGGGCAATGCAATGCCTTATCAAGTATGCCCTAGAACCAGTCTATGAAGCTTCTGTTTCGGACGGAGATCTTGGTTTTAGACCTGGCCATTCAACTTGGGATGTTCAAAAAGCCATGTTTAATAATCTAAAAAGCTCATCTAAGGGTTATCGGAAGATAATCGTAGAAATTGACATATCCAAGTGTTTCGACAACATTAACCATGATAAGCTAATGTCTTTGGTTATCTTGCCAAAAGGGTTAAAGGACTCCTTAAGGTCAGCTCTTAGAGCTGGAGTTCTTACTGAAAGGGAACAAACCACTTCAGGAACACCTCAAGGAGGGGTTATATCTCCCCTTCTAGCTAATATAGCTTTACATGGAGTTGAAGATTTACAAAACGAGTATTATAGTAGTACAAGATCACTGCAAAGAGGTTTTCGTTACGCTGACGACATGGTCTTTATCTTAAAAGATGGTGAAAACCCGGACGAACTATTGGAGAAAATTACTAAATTCCTAAAAGAACGTGGATTAAATATCAACGAGGCTAAGTCTAAAACTGTATCAGCAACGAAAGGCTTTGATTTTCTTGGCTGGCGTTTCCTAGTGAAATTTAGCAACTATAAATTTGTGTGTTTTCCCTCAGTGAAAAACCATAATAATATGAAAAAGAAAATTAAGAACACTGTTAAGGATACGAGATATCCTCTCAAAGATCGTCTTATAATGGCTAAGACAATATATCGCGGATGGTTCAATTACCATAGATACTGTGATATGTCACAAATTGATTTGTGGTCTCTGCACAATTGGGTTTATAAATATTTAATGAAGTCTACTAAGATACCATTAAATGATATAATAGAATCTGTACGCGGTATCTTCACCGGGCACAACCAAGCAGCCAATAAGTTTATTTCCTCGAAAGGAAGTAGATCTATTTATGACGGCGATTGGATCTATTGGTCTAAACGTAATAATAAAAGGTTCACGGGTCCATTACTAACCACTTTACAAAGACAAGATTATAGGTGTAAATCCTGTAACCTCCTGTTTTCCACAGAGGATTTAGTTGAATTACATCATATTGATGGTAACAACAAAAATAACAAGGCATCTAACTTAGCTGCTCTACATCGTAGTTGTCACCAATCCGAACCCATTCATGGGAGAAAGATATCTGCACGCAAAAGTGTGAAAACTAAATAAATCGGGAGCCGTATGAGGTGAAAGTCTCACGTACGGTTCTAATCGAGAGGCATCCCTTATAAATGAGGGTGTCGACTCGGCCAAAGAATCTGGTGTTATTCAAGAAAATAATATTAGTGAATCAAAAGTAGCTTTAGTATATGGTCAAATGGTGTGACACGTTCCTTATAACCTAAATTTTTAGGGAAACAAGGCTGATGAACATCAGAACTGTGTATTGATTAGGTTAAATTCCTACTAATTACCAGTAATTAGCCTATAATTCTTGATAAGGAAGCTTGGTAACTTCTGAAGTTTAGCAAAGAATTATAGTAACTTCTATACATAATGGATTAAATTTAAGCATCTCATCTTCGAACATATACTTGCATCTATGCATGAGAAGACGTATCTAATACGACCTGAACATGGGAGTTTCGTTTGACTTACATGACTGGAAAGTTATTAAATTAACAAGGGGGAGGTGTATTGTTTAGGCCTAAGTAGAGTATGATATCAAAACACGGAACGTTGAAAAGCTAAATAAGTTCCCTTTGGGTAGGAAACCATCTTTATGCTTATTTAGTGAAGGAAACCCTCAAGAAGCCAACGCTATACCGAACAATAAAGGAGGTATCTGATATGCTGACGTGGGGGGCGCGAAATTCAAATAATTCTAGAAGGAAATAATATGAGAAAATTAACCTATATAGGTAAATTATCGTGGGATAAAATTGAATGGTCTACCCATTACAAAGAAATCCGCCGTATCCAGAAAAGAATTTACAATGCTAGTACATTAAATGATAAGGAGAAAATATTTTTCCTTCAAAAACAATTAATCACAAGTCCACATGCTAAACTTATTGCAGTACAAAAAGCCACTACTCTAAACAAAGGAAAAACTACTCCTGGTATAGACGGATATACAGCTACAACTGCCTTACAAAAGATTCAAATGGCAAATAACTTAGAAATTAACGGAAAATCAAATAACATTAAACGTATCTGGATTCCAAAACCCGGAAAAGTGGAGAAACGTCCTCTAGGTATTCCAACGATCCAAGATCGAGCAAAACAAGCTTTATGCCATATGGCTCTTGAGCCAGAATGGGAATCTAAATTCGAACCAAATACATATGGCTTCCGACCAGGTAGAAGACCACATGATGCGATAGAATCTATATTCTTAAACTTAAAGCAGAAGAAAGACAAATGTGTCTATGATGCTGATATAAGAAAATGTTTCGACCAAATAAATCACGAAGCTCTATTAAGAAAAATGGGAACATTTCCCTTAATGGAACAACAAATTAAATCATGATTAACGGCTGGAATATTTGACGAACTATCTAATGAACCTAAGACATCAATACCAAGTAAAGGAACCCCGCAAGGTGGAATTATATCGCCTTTATTGTGCAATATAGCGTTAAATGGATTAGAAGAACATTTACTAAAATATGTATCAAACCTTAAAATAAAACCCAACCCAAATACTGTTAGAGGTAAACGGGCCAAGAGACAGGCATTAGGTTTCATAAGATACGCAGACGATTTTGTTATAATTCATGAAAATGAAGAAATAATAAAATTAGCAATTCAAGAAACTAAAATGTGGTTATCCTTGATTGGTCTTGAAATATCTGAAGAGAAAACAAAACTCCGAAAAGCAAGTAACTCGTTCGATTTTCTAGGATTTAACATAATATTAGTTAAACGAATTCAAAAATACAAAGTTAAAATAACCCCAAGTAAAAACAATATAAAAGCTTTAATAGATAAGACACGAAACGTCCTGTCTAACAACAAAGCCATAAGTTCTTATATGCTAATAAACAAATTAAGACCAATCATACTTGGATGGGGAAATTACTTTAAATATTGCGAATGTAGTAAAACATTTAATAATATGGACGATAAAATTTATCAACAAATCAGACCATGGGTATTTAGAAGAGCTGTTCGACAAGGTAGAGAAAAAGTGAAAGCCAAGTACTTTCCTGAAGGACGTTCATATAAATTTCTTGGAAAAATACACAACGCCAATTGGATCCTAAATGGTTCTCAACCTAAAGGTAAGAAACAAGTAACCAATTATCTTCCAAAATTATCTTGGATTAAAAGTGAAAACTATGCTAAAGTAAAAGGAAACAGTTCAGTATATGATGGTAACAAAATATATTGGGCTTTAAGAACTCCAATTCATAGTACGTATTCAACCAGAGTTAAAAATCTTTTAAAAAGACAAAATGGTATTTGCAAATACTGTAAGAAAAAGTTCGTCCCAACCGACATAATGGAAGTAGATCATATTTTACCAAAATTTAAAGTGGGAAAAGATGAATATAATAACTTACAACTACTACATAAATATTGCCATGTATCAAAAACACAAAAAGATTTAAATATCAAAAAGACTTAGCTAGCAAACAATTTCGCAGGAGCCGGATGAGGTGAAAGTCTCACGTCCGGATCTGAAGACGAGGGGAGGATAAATCCAAACCTTAGTTTAACAATGAACCACCTGGAGCACGTATGCGTGTTGCTTTAACAGCTTTAACAATGGCTGAATACTTTCGTGATATAAATAAACAAGATGTATTATTATTTATTGATAATATTTTTAGATTTGTACAAGCGGGTTCTGAAGTATCAGCTTTATTAGGTCGTATGCCATCTGCCGTAGGTTATCAACCTACACTTGCAACAGAAATGGGAGGTTTACAAGAAAGAATTACATCAACAAAAGATGGTTCTATTACATCTATACAAGCGGTTTATGTACCGGCAGATGATTTAACTGACCCAGCACCAGCAACTACATTTGCACATTTAGATGCTACAACTGTATTATCTCGTGGGTTAGCTTCTAAAGGGATTTATCCAGCAGTAGATCCATTAGATTCAACATCAACAATGTTACAACCATGGATTGTTGGAGAAGAACATTATACATGTGCCCAGAATGTTAAAGAAACCCTACAAAGATATAAAGAATTACAAGATATGTGCGGCCCGTTCTTTCAAAACTATACGTGTAAC